>JAFBJT010094039.1:0-38514 GCA_016785325.1 Chascanopsetta lugubris
ACATACGAATAAGAATCAATTCCTTACAACCATTTGCGCTAAAGCAACCCTCTGACTACGGAGGTGATACATGAACCAAACTTTTCAATTCAACGTCGGCCCTTTCACTGATCTCGTTAAGAAAATATGACAGTGTGGGTATCAAAGGCCACTCCCAGGGAATGCGGCTCTGGCAGAGGGGTTTAGTGCTGCCTCATACAATACAGGCACTTTCCTACGCACCTGGGAACCGGAGCCACTGAGGTTTGGCCGAGTGACAAGACTGTGAGAGACTGCTGGTCAATCACTGTGATCCGTACTGTCAATGATGAGGAGAATGAGAATGTAACAGAGTCTGGAACGCGGGTGGTCCTCACAATGAATACCAATGAAACGTGAAGCTCTCTGGGGGGGAGATGAGATGGGAGCTGAGGGAGAGGAGGAGAGGAGGACTGCTGCTGCGTAGCAAGGGGCTGAAACAAGGGCTGATTGATGGAGGGAGCAACAGTCTGGGCTGCTAAATAACTTGGAGTTGATTATATACACACGTCTTAGAGTTGTCATTAAAAGGAAAATGATGGTGAGAGAATCAAATATTTTCTTTATTATGAGATTATTATTTAAATGTTGTAATCAATCGTGTTCTTTTTTTGTCTGAAAAACACTGTTAACTCCAAACAAATCTTATGGAGAAAAAAAAATTAGAAAATCATCTATAAATATTTGGAAAATTATTGATTAAAATATCTTGTCCTATTATAACCTTCCCTGCTGAGGGTATTTTGTAGATGAATAGATCATATTGATTCAATGCAGCAGCATCATCAAAGTATATTGCAGAGGAAGGAGAACGAAAGTTAGCGAGCATGAATATAATCAATGGACAACTTAATGGCTTCTAAAATATTTCATGGAGCTAATGGGGCCGAGCAATAAAAAAGATACTTTACACGCTTGAGCTAACTCAGGTTTGGGATGTTAGGGATGATCGCGTGATCTAAACTGACATGCTCATGTGTATTTGGAAAACTGTCCACAGTGACCCAAGCAAGCAAGATTGGGACATACTTAATCAGAGCATTAAAGGGAAAGCTTGTGTAATATTTGCACAGATTGATGCAGTGACAAAATCTGTTCAACAATCCATGAACTCTGTGTTCTGGCTGATGTCACCGACAGAAATTATGACTTTCTGATCGAATCATCCAGTTTTGTGGGCATAGATGTGTGACACTGCTGCATAATTGGTCATATAAGCCTATCTTCTTTTGTTGTTTCTGTAAAGTGGAATCAGAAGGGGTTGCTGCTCGAGTCACCTGAGAAACCGCCTTTTCAATAATTATCCTCCAACTTCCTTAAAGGATCTACACGCTGTGGGCAGCTACAGCCAAAATCCATTAGACCACCTCTGGTTAGACCTCGGGTGACATGACTTGCATTATTCATATTCATAAATCAATGCATGCTGACTTCCTTGGCAGTGGCTGGAGTCTCCATCAAGATTAAACATGGAAAATCACTTGGAAGTATCTTATTATTGGATAGACAGAGACACGGGGTCAGCATTTCACATACTGGTATGGCCCCAGTGTTCCTGAACAGCTTTGATTCCTGCACCATCATTTGCAATGAAAGATTCATGCATGTGTGTTTTGTGCATGTCCTTTTCCAAGGACACTGCACGACCAGCGACCCCTGTGACCTCCATGAGCTGAACAGTCCAGGCAATTACACTACCAAGACCATAAAGCTGTGTTATATTGTCTAAAATAAATAAAAATGGAACTTTAATTTACAAAATGCATCTTAAGATTTTATGAATCAAGTGGTAGTGTACAAGATTTTCTGATAATCCAATTACTTAGAGTAAGCCTTTTCGTGTTACTATGACTACATTAGCATACTCCCCTCAGAACATCTTAAAAAAGGTACTGTCCACCCGCGGCAGCTTTTGTTTAACCTCCATATGAAATGAGACCCTGCAAAGTGGGTCGGGGGAGTTTCAGGAATCTGCGGCACGCTATGCAAGATCACTGACTGAACATCATCCGGCTTCTCTGCACACCGGCTCAGTCGGCCCTCCTGTATCTCCCAGAGGGGGCCTCTCCCGCTGCAGGTGTCCTGAGGCTCTCCGATAGCCTGATACAATAGCAGAGGATATCTGTGAAAGTCAGCAGAAACAGGAAGGAAACCCTCTGCAGAATTGAAGGTATACGCCGTGCGTGCACAAGCACAGTGAGGGAGCAAGTGGCAGGTTGAGAAACAGCGGGTGAGGAGCTGCCATCTCCATGTTAGAGGCCCCTCAGGGTGGACCAAGTACATGTCTGCATACTCCAAATGTTGGTTTGGAAAAATGTAAGGCAGCCTCCAAGAGGCACCGTTGTACAGTCATCCCCAAAGTACTAATAACAAAGGAATCCACTGCCGTACAGTTTGGCTTATTAAAGTGGGGGATACAGTTAAAACTAGGACAACTGCTAATTCCTTCACACAAAATGTGATTTCGCCAGAATGCAATTTCACAGCATATTACTACGTTAGAGAACCTTAAAAATAGACATTGCAGAGGCTGATTCTTCTCATGGCACGTCACCTTCAAACCTGCAGGGCAAAAGAGCCCTTCTGCTTCTGCTGAGTGTGTCTATTTATGTCAAAACAAAGACAATTACATGATCGAGTAATTATAATAAGGAGGCAGAGGTGAGAGAATATGCCCTTGCAATTGCATGAACCATACTATTATGGGAGTGACATCACCACAGCTATACGAGCAATTCAGTTTAAACTGCTCAGTTCAGCCTTCACACAATGTAACTCAGTCTACCTGCTCATCAGGGAAGCCATGTATTATGGTCAGAAAACCTTGTGTTCTCGGTAACAGAGCAAAAACAAATGACTCACACTATGACAGAGTCAGTAAACTATGACAGCACATGTTTGGGTTTTTTTTTTTTACAGCACAGGGAGGGAGGCTTTCGGTTGAGAGGAGCTGGAAGAAAACATTTTCATTTGCAACATTCCTGAAGCAAACACCAGCTGATACTTAAGATGCCGGGAGAATACACAAAACAAGAAATGATCTCAGTATAATGTTGATATGGTTTTAATAGATTAAACATAGAACAGCTGTGTGTTCCCAGTGCAAAACCCAAAACACTGCAGACAGAGCCTTTAAAGCTGAGTAAAAATATAGGGCAACACATGGAATATTCATGAAGCCAAGAACTGTACTCTTAAACCACCCTTTCAGGTTCCTTCCAAAACAAGATGGCTGGCAAAATTGACAAAAGGCTAGTAATACAACTGTGGCACAATTAAAATAATGTCTTATTAGAAATACAGTGTGAATGCAATCCTGCCGAAAATGCAAATGAGACAAACAAATGCAGAGGAAATGGCGCTGAATGCGAAATCAAAAGAAATGGAACGGGGGAAAGGGCGGCAACGGGCGTAAAAAGAAAAGAGAGGAACTGTGGAAACAGCCAGAGAATGGAGCTGCATCTCATTTGGGATGGGCCAGGGGACTAATGAACTACCTCATCGCTTACCCCCCTAACCCGTCGCCCCTTCACCCTGTTGTGTCCCTGCTGCAGCGTGATGTAAGAGGGCAAAAGGGGGCCCAGACACACAGGAAGTGCAGTGTAAACAACAAGCACCAAATCCACACCAAAGCAGCCTCTGCATGTGTGTGTTCAGAGAGCAAAGTTTTCATTAGATGTGCTTTTAGCCGAGTACTGCAATTTAAAACTGGACACGTGCTAAATTATGCAAACCTCACTTTAACACCAGCAGCAATTAAAGATACTTCACTACAATAAGTGATCGTTTTAATTAGTGATTACTACATTCGTGTTTACTCATGGCAAATAAATTGAGTACAAAAACAAACGGGGACATGAGAGTAAATCCATCACCACATTTTCATACAGCCCCAGGTTATCTTCCTTCTTTGGCAGATCAAGAATGCAAACAACAGCTCTATTATTAAATCGTTGCCTTTTCTGCTCAAGACTGAATAAGACCAAATACAACTGATCAAAAAGATGCACAGGGCGATGAACCCTACTGTCGTGCTGTGACTGATGTCTGCCCTACGGATAGAGGAGCTTCTGGATGCCAACCAACAGGGATGGAAAAACATCCACATAAAGCTCTTATTACTTAATGGCATGTGAACTGACCCATTAAGACAAATGTCTCTGCCAGTGACGGGAACAGTTTTCATCCCGTCATGCAGCCTGAGGATAAAAGCCTGGCATTGCGATGCTGCCCTCTCCCACACTAGCACAAGTGCCAGAACCTTGATGCTGGCATAAAGCTCTACTTATCTGAGCGAACGGCAACTACCCCCAGCTGATCCTGTTTTTGCCAACTACATGCCTCCACTTTAACAATTAAGTAACTGAGACAGCCTGTCCAGCTGGTGGCAGCGAGAGTCAGGGAACCACCAAACCCAAAAACTTCCACTGTGACATTAGAGGATGTGTTTTGATTTCTGGGCCGCACAAGCTGCCATTCATCACTGGAGGCAGTGTATCAGCACACCCGCCAGTTGCTCCTGGCAACCTGTTTTCACATCCCTTTGGAGGTTGGGAAGAGACAGCATGATCTAATTCTAATTGGTATCAATGGGTGAGTGGGAGTGCTCAGAGGCATTTTTGAATCAGAATAGGAAGTAAACCATTTGGAAGAGCTTGATCATGTGTAATTTAGTTTGTGATGATTTCCATGCATTGTAAAACTAATACAATCAAGTCAAATCCTTTTGACAAGAAAATCCATGCCTCGCTGAGTCTTCAAAGGTCCAGATGAATAATCAATCACTGGTGACACCGATTTACAAGCAAATAACTGCTGTGAAATATTCAACATAAAAATATTCAGATCAAATCAGAGTAGCCCATGGTACGTGCCATGGGCAATAGTTGCTTTCGTGAACCTTGCCTAAAGCAGAAATTCAACCCTAAGAGTTAATTCTGTCATGGTTCAACATAGAATTAGCCCATAAGGTTATCATTCACTGGAATGCCGTCCACACAGGGTCCAACCACAGTTTCACAAGTAGAGGTAACTACAAAAACACAAACAACCCAATCGCACATCTTCACCAATTATGAATCCAATCAGGAGTTACATTGTTATCAAATAAGCTACTTGGAAAGACATCAGGCACAAGAAATGAAAGCCTGGCCAAAACATGAAGAAACAATGATTCTTGTTAGACATACTGTATGTTATACCTGGCAGGGAATATGTAGGTCGTGCAAGATGCACTGTGCAGGAAAAGAACAGGAAGTTGTCCGACATCAGCTGATATAATAGGTCTGGTGTCTGGAACTGTCAGATGAACCGACACGTCTGGGGATATTTTCAGACTTGATAGAGGAGACACTGGCAGGAACAAATGACACAGTTCAGATCCACACTTCCCTCCCCTTGTCCTTCTAAAGTCCCAGGAAGAAGGGCAGTTCAACTGACTGATAATAGATTGAGGCTCCAGCATTGCAGCACTGCACCGTCTTAGCATATTAGCCCTGTAGAAACTGAAAAGCAGAGAGCATTTGGGCAGCTGCATTTTCCAAGTAGCACATGTCTGCATTTAATGGGCTCTTGGAGCTTTTAAACTGAGGGGATTTAGTAGTAGGAATGACCTTTTCTTTGGCATTCAGTTATTTTCTCTCTGCACAGCTGCAGCAGATCGACACCATCTACAAACAACTGAAGGCCTAGATTCTATCATGTTGTTTTGGTGTCGTATACTGCTATACTGCTGTTTTGTCTTGGAAATAATCATCTGTTTTCTTCAAATCTGCGGAAAAAGTCAATCGTTTAAGAATGACACACTCTTCTTCATAAAAGGATTTTGTTGCCTGAACAGAATCAGGAAAACCACATGATCCAGTTTGCAGTCTATGCAACCCTGACTTCAGCTGGACTGAGAGACTATGGGTTGGTTCCTACTGCACAAATCGATCCATTTCCCAGTTGATCGTTTGACCTTTGATGGATGAGGGAGAACTGGAGCCAATCACAGGGGATGAGCTCCTAAGTTCACGATGGAGAGGTCGCTCACAGTGACACATCCATACATGTATTTTGGTTTGTCTGTGGTAGGAAACTGAAGAACCTGGAGAAAACCCAAACAGGCTCGGGGGAGAGCATGCACACAGAAAAGACCTCACCATACCATGTATGTTGTAAGGCAATGTAATCCCTTCAACAACTCCACAATAGAGTTTTCCCTTTGACCTGGTGATGCCCTTTGTCCAATAACTCAAACTTCCTTTCAGACTCATTAACCACCACATAACTGGGGATATTGCTACTATCTTTTAGCCCTGCAGCTGATGGTAAATTACAGGTGGTGCTTAACGAGACAACTCTCTGAATGATCAACTGTATTATGTATCAGAGGATCTTCTTAAGATAGAAATACCAAAAGGAGCTGCAGGGATGGAGCCAGGTTATGAATCATTCATTCTGGTCATTCTTCAAACACATTCTCCCAGAGTTCCTGGGGGCTGAATGTGAAAGTTACTAATATCCTTGGCCCATTTTCATCTACTGGAACTGTAGCCCCCAGATATTTCTGTAAGTGTGTCTAATAGCACCTATAATAGGACTGACTTATCATCATTGCAATGAGTTTACAAAACATGAGTTAGTATCAGTCGTTTGTAATGTAATTAGCATTTAATGGACATCCAACATAATCTATTAGACTGGTGAGACCACAGAAAGCTTCCTCTGGCTATGTTTACCTCCAGGTGGGTTGAAGATGTTAGACAGTGATTGGGGGTAAGAACGTTCAAATGCAATCTTAATTCAATCAATATTTTATCTTTGAAAGAAATTTAAGTGAGATTATTATAGTATCCACAGACATAGACATCCAAAACTCAGAGGACTCAGCAAGACATGCAAAGACAAACATGAACTGAGGCATTGAGTATTTATTGACCACTTTCCAGTTGCCATTTCCTGGCAGGGAGCTGGTTACTGGGAAGGCTTGCTCCATTATTTGCCTTTCAAGAGCACTGGGTTTGATATTTGCCTCTGTTGGCCAGTAAGAGGTCGATGTCTCAGTGTTGTGATTTACACCATCTGGTTGCTACAGTGAAGACTGGCAATGACGTTACGACTCCTCACTGTTCTCGACAAGGCTATAGAGTTGTTGTGTTTTTTCCCCTGCACCTTTTTTTAAAAGCTGCTTGTGCTCCCTTCCTCTTGCCTCACTGTTTTATCTTTGCAGAGACTCAAACACATCCACATGAAGGCTGCAAATACATGGGTAATATTTGTAACCTTTAGTGTAGAACCTCATATAATCAAGAATGATTTCCATCGCTTTGCAACAGCAGGGCATTTTAAGTATTTGGAGCACTCCTTGATTGTTTGGACGGTGATTCTTTTGGCTGCATGCTGTGACACTCGATTTAGAAATGAAACTATGACTCTGCGGTATTTGTGCCAACTTTCAGCTTGAGGATTTTCACATCCATACTCTGTGAAATTAATCAGAGCCCAGACACGGTCAAATTAAAAAATAAAACCATTTCAGCTCTGGGCATGTGACACAGCTCAAACCAGTATGAAAAACCTTGCCTTGATTTGGAAACCTCAGCGTTTTCATGTTAAACCCAGTGAAACCCAGAAAAGCCAAAACAGCTGAAAATGTGTCACGGTTTAAAAACTGCACTCTAGTTTCAAAAGCCGACCTTGACACCACAGATCTGGCATGACTTCAGTCAGTCTTTTCTGACTCAAATGTTACTCTTCAGTTCTCGTCTTTGTCTGAACTACATAGAGACAGGGCCGAATAAGAGCTTTGAACAGATCTGAACATGTGTGAATTGGGAAGCCCCTAGATTCTGTCTTAAAAATGTGCAATCTATTAAACTACCCAACAAAAGAAAAGGTTTATACTGAGCATGGTTCACTTTTTTCTCAGTTTACTGATTTAATCATTGTAGACACAACTGCAGCATGTTGTTTCTTAAGGTTACAGGGCTTAAAATGCATTGAAAAGCCATTTGGTTGACAAAGTAATCTGTGATTACAGCCGTATATGCTGAATTAAATGGATTATGATGGAGCCCACGTGCAGGTTGGTCTCCTTTGTGTGCGCCACCCACTAATGTTCAAAGGAGATTAATAAACAAGAGCATAGCAACAAATATGTCGTGCCATCTTTTTTTCTCACTTCAAAGTATTCAAAGTTAAAGCTTATCATTTTCAGCACAACGGCAAAAAACACAAACTTGACTGAGCAGATTGTGCTATAGTACAAAGCCTTACTTAGGACTGCAACTATCAATTATTTAATAATGGATTCATGTGCTTATTATTCTTTTCTAAATGGATTAATTTGATCATGTCAGCAGTTAATTTACAGATAAATGTGAATTGTAGGACACATTTCATTCCAAGGACATGCAACACCTATAAGATATAGTTTGTTGAAATGTATAGTTGTCCTGTAATATCACTCCAAAAATTCATCTACTAATCATTACTTTTTCAACATGTAAACAAGATGATGGCGATGTAGCACTGTCCAACATGAGTGGTTTCACATGTGTCTAGCCTGTCAAGAGTCGTTCACGTCACATGAATTCATCTAATTATGAAACATGTCATCGCCACACTGACTATTCACAATGCATAATGAGCAAAAACCTCCCGCTCTCCTTCGTTATTGTCACGCTCCATTATTAGGCCGCAGATCTCCGAGTGGTCACGGGATCGCTGCCAACGACAGTTTACAAAGATACTAAAGCAGCTCTCTCCAAAAACGGGACACGCTCGCACGTATTCCCCCGATTACATAACAACTCCTGCGGCTGAAGATGCGTAGCTGACTGATCTCGTTCGCAACAGACTCGACAGCAAAAAGCCGGAGGATTCTACCTCATAACACAATAAGCAAGGACTACACAACAATCCGTATCCCTGTCGGTCTTCTGAGACTCTTTATTCTCAATGTAAACAAGGACTTCGTCTTTTTGCCTTAGGACAGATGAGTAAGATTTGGGTAAACGGAATCCAATTAAATCCTAATGATGTTTTATCATGTATAATCATGCGAATGTACAAACTGTTACCATTACCCTAGAAACAGGCCTTTATTTTTCCAATAGGAGCTCTCTACAGAGAATCTAGACACCTTTTACGATTGAATAATAGCTGAGGGCTGACATAGGTTCTCCTATATGCTTAGAAGGGAAGGTGAGATGAAAGTGCGACATGCAACTTCACCCCTGGAGGTCAAGTGAGCCTACACAAAAAAATGCACCATGTCTCATTTAAATTTTAAATCATCTCCTCCCCTCGGTGTCTTTGGAGAAGTTCCACCAAGTATCCCTCTCCTATTGACATGGGAATGTGCTGGAAAAAGGCTAATCACCAGAGGAGGAAGATAAGACAGGTTCTGTTCCTCTCAGCTGGTCACAGTTAATCTCTTCAGGTACGAAAATTAAAGCAGACGCCCAAAACAGAGCCGACTGTCACAGAGAGCAGGCGTGACGCAGACCATGAAGAGAAGGAAGCCTGCATAAAGAAAGGAGGGATTAGCCGATCTTACCCCCAAAGTCCTGACAGCAGGGTTTCACAATGATGGGCTTGGCCCTCAGCAGCGCCGGTGAAAGGGCATCTGGTTCACAACCAAGAGGCTGGATTCCAACAGGAGCAGGAAAGTGCTGCTTTTCGGGTTGTTATGAGCACTTTGACGTTTGCGATCATCAATTACTTAGGCAGTGAAACACTGTCCTTGAGCTTACGTTTTTAGTTACGAGTGCGTGCCCACCTTTAAATACTGTTGGGGTATTATCGGAGGGACAAAATGTTCCTAAAGACCAATGTTAAGAGTTTAACCATGTTCTGAGGCCCATCCAGACATCATACGAATTTGCAGATGAGAATGCCATGTGAATGTCCAATGCCATCTTTTGATTGTATAACATAAGCCAGGGAAGCTCATCATTCTGACTGACGCATCACAAACACAAGGCCTGACACATGTGTATATAATGGCAGCTTCTCCCAGCTGTACAGCTCCTTACGTAGTATGTTATTCTGCCTGTTCTCAGACATACAGTATACACAGCAGTTCCCACGATCAGGGTGGAGCATGGCTCCACTCCTGCTTGTTGCGGTGCCAGAAATGGAGCTGACCTCCCACCATGATGCACCCCCAGTCAGCAGGAAGGAAGTTTTCTGTTGTCAGAGGGAAGGTCACATTGTGAGGCACTCCTTCTATTTTCAGGAACACGCAACTTGAAAATAGACAATGTCGTGGTGACAGGGATGGACATGAGACAGTTGGCAGTTGAATGGGAAAGTGAGGTTAAATGCACCATTTCTGACCATGTTTACCATTCAATTGTGTGTGATTACCATGTTATGAGAGTTGTGGTCAACTATTGTCCTAATCGTGACACGACTGTCTTCCGAGATCAACATCCATATCTTGAGTTTTCCAAGTTCTTGGGTGTTGAACTGCCTGACCTCATAGCATGTTCTTACATATGCAAACCTATAAGTCCGCTGGACAACCTCCAGGAGGTCTGGAGGTGAGTGATGCACCACCTGAAAAACAACGCCCGGCCCACACCTGAGCAACATCAGCTGTTCAGCTGTGATCGTAAAACATGCTGTGGAAGAAGAAGGAGAGAAGAAGAAGAGCGTGGGATGCCTGGCCGTGACTGCAGCATGTTGAGCTAAACATAACAGAGGGAGGGGGATGGGATGGGGAAGGGAATGGAAGGGGGGCCAGTCAGATTACCTCATCCAACACAAATTGTGTTAGGGTTATTATGAGGCTCTGTGGGAAAGAGACATTCCAGCAGCCACACGAGGATCTAACTGTTGTTGTTTTTTTTGCATTCACAAGGCAGGGATGAGGATATTGCTTCATCCCATTCTCATCCCATCATTCCCAGGTTCAGATGCGACTGCAGGTTTCAAGTGTTGAAAATAAAGTTGCTTTGGCTGCAGATGCTCATTCATTAGTTCAACAAATCGCCAATCTCTGCACATCGACTTCCACTCCAACACAAAAGAGCAATGGCTATGAGGTGGACACCTAATCAATTCTCCTGCCACCTGAGCGGTGACAAAGCAGCAGTGCGGTTTCCACAATAAGAGTTGTGTGGTTGGACTTACATGTCGCTGCATTTTCATCCATGTCGGCGGCAGTGGCCTCTCTTTCCTCTCTTTTGTTCATTCAAACATGCGGGTCGGTGCGGCTCTTCCTCTCCGGCACTCCTCTCATTCCTCAGCCTATGGGGGTGGGAAAACTTGCTCCAGTCACTCCAGTCAGGTCGCACCCGCAACCGGGTACACGGGGCAAAACAACAACGGTTAAAAAAAATACAAAAATAAAAGAGAACCCGCTCTCCTGAGCGCGTCCGACGAGGAAATAGAGATGAATAAAAAGCAGTTACAGGCCAATGTGGACCTGTGGAGGGGGACACGGGTCGGAGGAGTGGAATAACCCCGTGTTGGGGGTGTTTTAGAGCAGAGGTAACAGAGGGAGGAGCGGGCAGAAGTTTCTCCCTCCCTCCACAGCTGATGCTCTGCCCTGGATGAGCCTCCCTCGTCGAGCTGCGGACTGGACTGTACCACTTTCGAAACAGTATGGGGGGGGCGTAGCTATTAGCTTTAGCATACTTCCGGGTAAATAATCGCTATATCACCAGAGTTTGTGGGATTGAAAGTTAAATTATCGCTTGTTAAAATTAGATAACTATAAATAATAAGGTATATGAAACATATATATCACTTATAATCCAGCAATATCATCTGCTCACCCCCTCCCAAACTTCAATACTAGTCCAGACACTTCCCACGTTGTATAGAAGCTGCGCTGCTAATGTATACTATACTAGAACGTGCATACAGCAAACAAAATAATATTACATAAAACATTGAGATAAACACAGAAAATAATAAGTAGCGAAAAATAACAAAAGAAATAATTACGAACCATGAGGATGGGGCAAAAATAAATACAATTGACAACTATCTTAGAAATACTTTTTATTGATTTATTTTTTGTTTGGTCAGGTTTGTCTACTCTGGGCTGCTGTATAAATCTGATTGTGCAAAATGTCAGCCTCCGTAAAATGGACCGACTCCTGAAGTAAAGGGTAAAGTCTATAGTAATACAAACAACCATTTATACGTTCAAGTTAGTGTACAAGTTAGTAAAAATGTTTCCTTTTTATTTATGCTGCAACAGCAATGAAAATTGTCTCACCTAAATTGAACACATACGATCAGAACGTATCTTGCCGTTATTTAAGAATTTATCCTACTCCACACAAAGTGTAGAGTACTTAAATCCAGTTTAAAACACAAACCAGTAGAAAACAAGGGAAGGGATCTTTGTTATGTAACAGTCTGAAGACCCTGGCCCTGTCTCCTCATCTGCCACCTGTGGATCTCAGAGCATCTGCCGAGGTGGGGGCAGGGCCAGGGGCCGATCGGCACGCTTGAGAGGGAACACCCTGTCAAAGGGACCCCAGTGGGCTCCTTTGTGCAGCTGCTGAGTCGTGTTCACCCCAAAACCCCCCAAGAGCCACCTGTCACTGCAACTGGACAGTGGGAGGACGCTGGAGGGGGTGGGGGTTGGGTGAGGGGTAAGTTTGTGTGTGGTGGAATTGGCAGAGTTTTGGAACAGAAAGCAAATCAGACAACATTTCTAAGTCCACTACTGCTTGTTATCGTGTTATTCTTGTTCTTGATTACGTCACAGCATCATGGCTCAACCAACAGGTTTTCCCTAAAGATCCCTGTTACACTGAAGTATTTAAAGTGTGCTGATTTGAGAATGATCTGTAACTGAATCATAGATAAGGTGTGTAAAAGGAGACATGAGAGTTAAGTTTCCACTGTTTTCACGTCAAGGAGAGATTGGAGCAGAGCAGGAAATCTCTTTGAATGGTAATGAAACCTCAAAGGCTTCAGCCGGAATCCAAAACTACCGAAACTGTTTCTTGTAATTCAACTCATGACTCAACCTGTAGCTCAACTTATGAAACAGTAACATGAAACGGATCTTGGTACAAATAAAGCAATAAACAAAAGAAAACAATATCGAAAAAAGATGAATCTGTCCATTTACAATCAAACGTTTACATTCATTATCAATTCCAACATTCTTAAAAGTTTAACCAAACATGGAAAAATTCATTTTTGGAGATAAGGATGTCGCTTTTATAACTTCCCAATATTAAAGAAATATGTTGGAAAAGAAAACAGGAGGATTCAGAGGTAATTCACAGCTAATGAGCTTCATGCTCCTCAAGTGCTCTGAGGACGGAGGTTTTCAGATCTTTTGTGCAGCCTCTTTAGTCGAGTGTTGAAACCCTCCGATCCTTTCATCCTTTTCATCGTCTCCTTGAAACGGGGCCCTGGAGCCGGCGCATGAGCACATACTTGCATGGCAGCACCTGTGCACACAAGAAACTTCTCTCTGGAGAGAAAAAGGATTGGTGCACTAATGCCAGTGGATGTGTACTTTATTTCAAGTATGAGCTTTTGTTTTCTCTTAGAACTCTTAATCAGGGACAGACCTCGTAAACATATGGATCTGACATAGATTTGAAATCAAGTTTTACAGAGAAAAACATATTAAAGGTCCTGTGTGCAAGATTTGGTTGTCATGATGCTAATGTTCTTATTGTGTATAATGATGAATGAATGGATTGTTGTTTATATTTCCCTAGAATGACCCCTGCAGTGAATCCTCTCCACAGAGGCCACCATGTTTTTACAGTAGCCCAACACGGACAAACTAATCACCTATTGGGCACTGAGAACCATAAATCCTTCTATGCTTGGAAGTAAGGTGGGACATTAGGGGTATTTTCCTGCAACAGGCTATTTCACCAATAGGTGTCACTAAATCCTACACATCCTTTAGTAGCCCTTCAGGTCTAATATAGGATGTACTTTTTCATAATTACATCCTATAATAACTTTAATAGTATTTGGAGTAATGGATACCAGCTGTTTCAGAAATAACACAACACACTACATCATTAATTTCTTAAATTGGTATTTGGGCCTTCTAATACTTTCAATGTGACTAAGATTAAGATCATTTCGCATTTTGTATAAAAACAAACAGACGAATCATCATGATTACATCCTGCACATTGGTCAGACTGTGGGGAAATTAAAGGGCAGGAGATTAAAGCATACCACACGGTCAGAGGCCGAGCGGATCAGACATCACTGTGCCACTAATGCCATTAGCCATTCAAAGTAAAGGTGGATGTCAGATGTTTGTAAATGTTGCATGTCAGGAAAGCGCACACACACACACACACACACACACACACACACACACACCACAGTATGCTGACTAGATTTAAATTCAGTGAGCAGCCCTATGAACCTGAGTGAATCACTCTTGACCTCGTGGCTCACAGGAAGTGGACGATCCCCTCTTTGTCTGTCCACCCTCTTCACTGAGTGATCAAGAAAGACCTTGATTTTTAGAGCTGCAGCTGCAAACCCCAATTAACACACACACACACACACACACACACACACACCGATCTCATTAAAGTGCTGCTGATCGCCGTGAGCAGTCCATGCATCGAAACAGGGGCAGTTAATGAAGAACAGCAGGAATAGAGGTATTACTATGAAGACGACATGATTGCATCAGTGAACACACTTCCTAAGAGTAACCATGATAGAGACACTGAAGCAGAGAATATATCAGGACTGATAAGAGAAGATGGATCCAGTAACATTAACTGTGTGACACAGCTGATACTGCAGAGGACAAGAGAGCAGACGATGATGAAAGGTTTGCTGTATCTGCAGGGATAAGGGCTGAAGAGAAGGTGTCGTCTCTTTCTTTGCAGCTCTCTAAAGACTAAAGAATTGAATTGAAATACTTGAATTGAAATACTTTATTTAATCCCTTGGGAAATTCAGAAAATGTTTGAGGAGGAAGTTAAAGGGACAAACAGGAAGAGCATGTGAATCCAAAATGTCCAGGGATGGACCCAGAACATGAGGAAAGCTAAGCTCGGTTATTTTGGAGAGGGAGATCTTGGCATCCAGACAGCAATGGCCTTTAATACGAAAATACCAATCTGCTAGTTACTGAGACATGTTGTACCAAAGAAATGAAAATGACCAGCGTACACTGACAATTCTTTAGCCTTGGTGTATCCTCTGGGGGGCGTGAATATTTAGGCTTTTTTTTTTTTTAATCCATCCAGTAGTTGTGGTATTTTATGACTTGGAGCTGTAATGAACAACCTCACACTGGTTAGACCACAGGAACGTAGGCAGAAGAACAAAGTCAGTAGGGTCTATTTTGTGGGGGAGCATGAATGTTTAAGTTTATAACTCCGCCAATCAACGATCTCACACTGTCATTTCATAAGAAAATTACAACCACCATATTGGGGCGGGCGTATCCTCTGGGAAGCGTGAATATTTGGGGCTTTTTTTGCAAAACCCGTTCAATAGTTGAGGCATTTTTTATCAGTCTGAGCTGTAAATACCAACCTCCCATTGGTTAGAGCACAAGAACATGTAGGGATATGACCAAAATCACTTGGGTCTATCCTGTGGGGAGCACGAATATTCATGGCAAAGTCCTGACAATAGCTGATGGGCACGGTCATCCACACTGCTACTGTGAGAGTGGGTCATTTCAGAACGGACACAAACACATGCAGATCAGAAATGCAAACAAATGACAAACAGAGTTGGACCTAAATAGTGTCACACCTACATCTCACTATCTATGTTCTGCTGGAGGACACATGGACACATGGACACATGGACACATGGACACATGGACACTCAGCACCAGCGGCAGTGAGTCTGGAGGGCAGCGTGTGTGAACCCTGAGTTTCATAATGAAACAACAATAGCAGGAATGTTCAGAATGTCCCTGGAGAACATGGACTGACTGCACACGTTTAAAGACGTCTGTGCACATTATCTCTGCCTTCAGCGAACCTGGGCACACATGGGGGGGGCGGGGGAGGGCTAATCAACTTCAATGGATTGTGGTGCAAAGGGGGGGGGCGGGAGCAAAAGATTTGAGTTGAGGTGCAGTTTCACAAAGTGGACACCGTGTGTGTGTTTTTCTGCGTCGACTCAGCGGAGTCACGCCACAGCGTCGCCTGCAGGGGGCCTGCAGATTGCGATAATTTACGACCGTGTTGCCATGCGTTTCCCGCGGTGTTATTGAATTGGACTCGACATCGCATGTCACGCCGGGGAGAAATATGCGTGTGGAGGTTTGGGAGAGGCAGTGTGGGAGAGTTGCCTGCCGCTTTGTGCGTCTCTCTGGGGTGCGGGGAGAGAAAAGAGCGGCGTTCGGTCTGAATCATGTGAATTTCGTCTGCTTGTCACCGTGGGACGGGCTTTTCAATGGAGCCGGGGGGTCCGGCCGTATCGCATCATCCACATCCCGGAGTATAGTGTCGTTTGCACGGTTCAGACGCGGCGTGTTTGGACCTGCGGCCGCGCCGAGGTGTGACAGAGCGTGGCCAAACACTGGACTCTGAAAACATCCTCCCAGTTTGTCTTTTGTCAGCGGGGCTGACAAAGGGAATAATGTGATGCTAAGTTCTGGATCCCGCGCATTCTACTGATACTGGTGAGACCAGAGGTACAAGTTCATGCTGCCACATAGTACTTTACCTTTAAAGCGGTGCAATGTTGTTACATATAACCACCCTTGCAGACAAGGATATACATTCAAAACATATGTCAAATAAAAGCGTGATCATGTACATACATGTGCTCGAAATGTAAAATGTTGAATTTTATATGTTGTGATTTGTATCATACAATACGATGAAATTATTTACAAAGCACAAACAATACATAGGGTGTAGTGTACATTGATGTTGTATATAGGAGATTATATGCATGTCACTTGATGTAAACATACACGAGTACATACTGTGTGTGTCATTTCATAAGATAATATAATATCATTTCCATATGCATATGCAACATGTATGTTTTAACCTGAAAGGCACATAGGCCTCATACATGGAAATCCAAGGCATGAACATATGTGCGACATGTGAGCCCATGTATGTTTCTTTGATGACTCAGCAGATTACAGCAGATTACCACGCTGCCTCACCCTGTGTCCACATACATGGCAAGATAAGACGACAGTAAGAAAGTCAGTGTTGGAAAATACTGGACGAGACTCGGTCAGCGCTGAGGTGTAACGACACATGCCGACGTCAATTTACAGAAACTTCCTCTCTCTCCCTCAACAAGAGATAATCACCACCACCAAACACAGAGAATGTTACAGACATGTTCATCTGAGAAATGTACAAATATTTCAAAGATTTTCTGGGCGATAAACAATTCCCCAAAGATCCGGATCTGCACCTAAAGATTCAACGCCTTCCTCCCTGATCCCAACATATCGTCTGAACATATATTATCTTCCTTAATATTTTATGGCATTATCCTGCAGCCCATACAACAAACCACACACACACACACACACAAAGACATAACCTTCCTGACAGCAGTAACAACAGACTCTAACCCATAAACAGCTGTGTCAGTCTTTGTTCAGGGATTCGTCCGTTCTATTTTGAACCCCCTGTTCCCCGTGTGGTTTACTATAAATATGTTGGTTACCACTAACAACCGGCTCGTGCACTGCTCCTCCCTCCGGCTATCATCCTGCCCCCCCCCCCCCCCCCCCTCCGACAGGTGTCACAGCCACGGGCCCGTTTCAGCCCCACGTCTTCATCCATGTGGAAGGTGATTCCGCGGCGGTGTGTCTCGAACCGCACACGGACGGACTCACCATGACGTAATGGCCTAAAAACGTGCCATCAGTCAGGGGCAGGGCCAAAACACGTGGAGTTGGCTCCTCTCTCTCTCTCCGCTTGCCCCCTGGGGGCCCCCCATCTATTCTCCTCTTCCTCATCTCTCTGTCTCTCTCTCTGTCTCTCTGTCTCTCTCTCTCTCTCCCTCCCTCCGCCGCCCTTCTGCTCCACCGCACTCCCTGTTTATGAGTGCATGAATTGCTCCATTTCACCGTAGCTCCACTACCAATCCCACCACTGCCTCAATAATAGAAGCCCCCGCTCCTTGTGCTTCCATTTCCATGACAACCCACAATGACAGAGAGAGAGAGAGAGAGAGAGAGAGAGAGAGAGAGAGAGAGAGAGAGAGCGAGAGAGAGAGAGAGGAAGAGAGTGAGAGAAAATATAGTTCCCTCTCCAGCAGTGGCTCGGCCATTATTATACCACTGTTATATATATATATATATATATGGAACAGTGTGGCAACAGGATCAGAGGACAATTATTTTCACCAACTTTTTTTTTCCCCCAGTTGAACATTTGATTTGAAACAGTCCTACGCTTCTCTTGATTAATGTGACATGAATCCAGCGTTACACTCAGGACAGTGCTAAAATCACAACAAGCCTCATCACAGAGGCCCCATCCTCTTCTATAGCTTCACACCAACAGCAGGTGTCAAAGCCAAAAGCCTTCAAAAAACAAAAAACATCAAACACTATATGTTGACATGTTCATCTGAGAAATGTACAAATATTTCAAAGATTTTCTGGGCGATAAACAATTCCCCAAAGATCCAGATCTGCACCTAAAGATTCAACACCTTCCTCCCTGATCCCAACATATCGTCTGAACATATATTATCTTCCTTAATATTTTATGGCATTATCCTGCAGCCCATACAACAAACCACACACACACACACACAAAGACATAACCTTCCTGACAGCAGTAACAACAGACTCTAACCCATAAACAGCTGTGTCAGTCTTTGTTCAGGGATTCGTCCGTTCTATTTTAAACCCCCTGTTCCCCGTGTGGTTTACTATAAATATGTTGGTTACCACTAACAACCAGCTCGTGCACTGCTCCTCCCTCCGGCTATCATCCTGCCCCCCCCCCCACCCCCCCTCCGACAGGTGTCACAGCCACGGGCCCGTTTCAGCCCCACGTCTTCATCCATGTGGAAGGTGATTCCGCGGCGGTGTGTCTCGAACCGCACACGGACGGACTCACCATGACGTAATGGCCTAAAAACGTGCCATCAGTCAGGGGCAGGGCCAAAACACGTGGAGTTGGCTCCTCTCTCTCTCTCCGCTTGCCCCCTGGGGGCCCCCCATCTATTCTCCTCTTCCTCATCTCTCTGTCTCTCTCTCTGTCTCTCTGTCTCTCTCTCTCTCTCCCTCCCTCCGCCGCCCTTCTGCTCCACCGCACTCCCTGTTTATGAGTGCATGAATTGCTCCATTTCACCGTAGCTCCACTACCAATCCCACCACTGCCTCAATAATAGAAGCCCCCGCTCCTTGTGCTTCCATTTCCATGACAACCCACAATGACAGAGAGAGAGAGAGAGAGAGAGAGAGAGAGAGAGAGAGAGAGAGAGAGAGAGAGAGAGAGAGAGAGAGAGCGAGAGAGAGAGAGAGGAAGGGGGTTTATCCGTGGCAGGAAAAGAAATGTGAATGAGAGGGTGGGTGTGCTTTCCCTTGACCCCTGCTCCTGTTTAAAAGGAGGGAAACCTCCACCACAACAGCTCCAGCTTCCGTGAGGTTCAACTGACCCGTGGAGAAAACACCATATCGCTCACTCATCACATCAGGTGCGAACACACGCAGGCCGACTGAGTGATGTAATGGCGCTTCAGTATGGAAGGAGAGGGAAGAGAGGTAATCAAAGGAGGCTGAGGATGTGATGACGGAGCTCCACGTCACATCACCCTGCTGGTGTTTAGTATGAATGTTCCTCACTTATTAGTTTAGCATTTTAGTCCATAATAAGTTGCTTATCAACTTTACAGAAAAAGTAAACAAAGGTTATGTATACAGAATAGCTTGGAACGGTTCTAAATAAGAGGAAACCTCAGCTAAGGCCCAACAATCCACTAATAACATCACATTGAATTGACCGGTTTTCAACTTTAAATGCACCAAACTACACATAGTCATAATATAAGCCAACTAATATGAAACATGCAATAGAAACAGTGCAACACCAACAGTTAATGTCATATTTGTATCTTTCCACCGAGTACAACTTCCTCCTTAAATAATAGTAATATTAACCTGGAGGACAATAGATGAAGCATCACCAAAACTGTAATTTACCTATAACACATCATTGGTGGCGGATAGGCCGGGTTGCCAATTGTTATTATTATATTTGTAGTTATTACGAAACCTTTACATTCATATATCTATATACTGTAGCCCTGAATGGACAAACTTGACATAAAGTAAACTCACCATAGGTTCTCCCACCTACATGCTTTGAAAGGACGAGTGAGATGATGTGGCAACTTCACCACTGGATGTTGCTTCATTCTACACACTATACCTTTAAAGCTGACGCTCTTCATTCCCTGAGCCACCTGTCTACAGGTCTCCTCAGTGTGAGGGGTCACGGGGTCACTGTGCTGTGATGGAGTGTAGAACAGTGGTTCCACCTTCAGCCCTTCAGAGTGTCATAAACACTCGAGGGATAATCAGAGGGTGAGAGTGGGTCTCCAGGTCAGACCAGAGGGAAGATTTGCATAAACACACATGCTCTTACTCACGTATGCAATCAAGCACATACACACACATAGGATTAATCTTTTAATTCAACTCCCCCCCCCCCCCCCATTACAGCCAGGATTAATGCTATAAGCACCCCCCCATCCAGAAGTGGTGAGGGAATATACAGCTGTAATGTTGTTGTCGTCCGTCCCTTTATGTGTCAGTGGTCTTATGAGATATTCTCTCACGGAATGAGGAACAAAGGAGATAACACCAGGATACGGACGTCCTCTTAAAGGTGCAGTGTGTACGATTTGGTGACATCTTCAGGTGAAGTTGCATATTGTACCCATCCCCCCACCCTTCCCCTTCGAGCACGCAGGAGAACCTATGGTGGCCCTCAGTTTGTCATTAAAGCTCAAAAGATGTTTAGTGTGTCCACTTTGGGCTACTGTACAAACATGGCAGCCCCCACAGGGTGGACCCACTCCTGGTGTAAATATACATTAAAGGGCTCATTTTAGGGTTAATGTGAAAAGTAAGTCGTACATTGGGATGATTGTACATTTGTAAAAAAAAAAAAAAAATAGTCTATATGATTGCTATGCAATTCTATTTCTACAGATAGAGGTGCCAAAAATGGACTGAAATCCAACACACTGCACCTTTAGTATTATTCTTAATGATTGTGACAGTGAGGAGAGATTCTGAGGAATATTGTCTGTGACTCAAGGCCCAAAGGTCCCATATCAGGTTACATTTGCAAGATGTAGATATTGATTTGGATATGAACCAAATTGCACACCCTCACGAATGTACGGTAAGAAAAACACATGGATTATTCTCTGTGATGTCAGTGATACTGATGAACACGGCACTATCTCACCAAAAACTACAGAAGGTCTCTATCATTGTCTGTTTTTGTGTAATCTTGCGTCGCCTTGTTGACCAACACATGAACAGAAAAGACAGAGAGGTGATAAGATCAGTGACTGGCTGCTACTTTATGGACTAAAAACCCTTTCATGTCTGAGGCGTCTGAGATAATCGCAAACAAAACCTTTCTATTTATATCCAGGTCAAAAGTATCATCAACAACCAGGGGAGTGGCAGCAATGTGGAAAATGTTCTCATAATGTGTCGCGTGCTCATGTTTCACATGTGCGCATGCATTTAGTGTGTGTGTGTGTGTGTGTTGTGTGTGTGCGTGTGTGTGTGTGTGTGTGCGTGCGTGCGTGTGTGTGTGTGTGTGAGCATGTGTGTGAGTGAGCACCTGCAGGCATGTATCACGTGAGTGCTCACACACTCTACTTAAAGGTGCAGTACGATGGATGGATTTGTGGGCGGGTGTTTGTAAACACACCAGTCAAGCTTGGCTCCTCCCCCTCATCCCAATAACAGCAGTAAGCTAATTGGGCAAGAACCTGCACTTTACTGTACCAGTCCCAACTTTGACCATCCAGCAGAGCAATAAAGAAATAAATGGATAAACTTACTATCACACATTTGTAATATGAATGTGTCGAAGGAAAACAAGAATATTAATTCTCATTTTTATCATGAACGAAAGGAAACATCACTATGATCTCATTTTCTACACGATGAACAACTGGAGTCGGGAACACTTGCATATGTGGTTGTGCATTGTTTTGGTGTGAACATCCTACATACTGCACCTTTAACTCCCATTTAAAGTGATGGTGCGCTCAGAGCCCGAGACATGATTTAGCCCCTGGGTGCAGAAGCCTGAGTTGTACGTGTTGCGACACCTCGGACCTATTTTTAATCTGAACTCACATGAAATGGTTTTCTTTTCCTCTTTCCTGCACATTGAGTTCAGTCTGGGACATTGGAGGGGAGAGGGGGAAAGGGGGAGGGGGGAAGTTGGAGGGGTGTGTGTGTGTGTGTGTGTGGGGGGGGGGGGTTGTCCTTTGTCCTCTGGGGGCTGGCGAGGAAGAGGGTGACCTCACTAATCCCATAGGTCCGGGGCCTCCCAGTGTGGCACCCACAGCACCCCCCCCCCCAACCCCACCTCACACACCCACCCACCTAAGGACCTCAGCAAAATCCTGCTGACAGCAGCCCTCATTGTTTGCCTATCCCTGGCTTAGCCCCGCCTCCACACGGGGTTGGGGGGGGGGGGGTTATTATAGAGGGACAAATAAAGACAACATGCACATCTTTAAAAGTGAAATATGTGGAAACTAGAGAAACTGGGGCTGAAAAAATACAGATGGAGGATGTTGGACGGACGGACGGACTGAGAAACTGTGCCAAGTCAAAATAATGTAACCTTGACTTTCTCACACACACACACACACACACACACACACACACACACACGCGGACCGGAGTCTACTTACATGGACTGTGCCTGATCAGAGACGGCACTTTGCCTCATATTAGCCGGACATTCCTAATGCTATTGGGTTCCAAAGCTTATTAGCAATCTCCAGGGACTTACACTTACATTACATTGAATGATGTGTGAGGGGGAATGGGTTTGAGGTGACAGCTGCTGGAGCCCGAGGACACTGTGACTCACAGCATCAGGTCCACGCACATGACAACACACACTTCACGTCAGTTTACATTCAGGCAACACGCAACAACATGGACGCGAGGGGCCACTTCACTGCCAACAGACACACTGCGCTCTGTCATTAAAGGTGCAGTGTGTAAGATCTAGAGTCATCTGTAGGTGGGCTTGCGTGGTGCAGGTGGGATACCCCTCAACCCAGCCTTACCCTTCATGCATGTTGGATAGTGGCCTTCTGTCATGATTTTAACTTTGATGGTGTGAGGTTTGTCCACTCAGGGCTTCTGTTCAAACATAGCGGTGGCAACATGGCCGCCTCCGTAGAGAGAGGACTCGCTGCTGATGTTTGATGAGAGCAACGCTTTATAGGTACATTCAGGTGAGTGTAAACTCACGTCAACATCAATATCGTTGTTTTTGAATTTCATTTCTACCAATAGAAATAGAAACATTTGCACTTACAGCCTACGCACAGTGCTCCGGGTAAATGATCTTTGAGGCAGGGGGTCGACAGCATCTTTCCTCCCTGACCGCCTCCGAGTTCGTTTCCTGTCAGTGTCCCTGCAAAGACACAAGTCACGGGGATGTGAGGGGAAACTCCGGATAAGCCTCTCACTTTCTCAGTTTCTCATGTCTTAGATTATTGCAGAGGTAAACGACAGACTCGAGAGAAAAGGATGGATTGGTCGAGAATTGGCCACTGGCTGCTGCACATTGAATCTGCTCGATAACTGTGCGCATGATGATGTGTAAATTAGAAACAGTTGACGTGAGAGTTGAGGGGTTTGGCGCTCGTTTCACCTCGTTAGACATGGTCCAGTTAGTCGGTCTGGTCACACAGGGCCATGTAGAGGCAGCATGAACACATCATTAGCCCTCAAAGCTACAGACAGCAGCTGGAAACCAAACAATAATTCAGTCAGAACTTACGTCAGCCAGTGCCAAATAGCCCATAGAGTCTCTACATGAAGACACGTCCCTTCATTCCCTCTGTGAAATTCACCACAATAATAGAACTTCCTCTGATCCAACGCACGGAGGGCACAAGGAAATGATGACTGGTTGGTATCAGTGAATCAGATGTTGTGTCCAGTGGAGAGTGGAGCACAAAATGATAGAAAGTCCCAGTGTGTCAAATTTAGATCTGTTAGAATAAAAAAAAATAAAAGAATAATTATACTGAGTGCAAACATTGATGTTTCCAGTTCCCTTCAGTGAGTCTTGTGTATATATGTACATCTTTACGGAGACCATCATGTTGTACTACTCAACTTTCAGACTTTAAAGATCGTGTCTTTATTTTTTTTAACATTCCATTTTATATTTATTCATTTATTGGCAGTGCAAGACAAACAGGTAAATAGGAATCATTTCTGTCTTTGAACCTCAAAAAAAGTCCTCACTTACCGAAACTCTCTTAAACAGCAGATCTACTCAAAGGAGACTCTGTAAGAAAGACACACACACACACACACACACACACACACACACACACGCAGTACAGCAGCACACCGTTTCTACGGAGATGTCAACACTGTGAAAACAGATGAGGAAACACGTGTGGAATCTAAAGACTGTCCACCACTTCATCACTTCTTCCAGCCGCTACGTCACCGGCTGGATCACAACATTCTCTCCCTGGAGCAAACAGACGTCTATGTACACGCAGATAAGAGGCCAGTCGCAGATCCACACGTAGTTCCTGTTTATTATTTGAAGTGAAATAAACAAGATATAAAGTACAAAAAGCACAGTTTAAATACCCTTAATAACTTAGGTCCTGCTAAGTCCCCTGTTGAAACAGCAGCATTAGGAAGCATTACGAGCCATCGATACCCACTCTGTTAAAACTGCATAGTCACGTTAGTCCCACTCGCCAAAGCCCTGAGAATATATTACACAGACACACTGGCAAGTTTCAAAGTGAAGAGTTTTGCACACGCTCACAAACTGGAGGAAGCGGTCGATGTGTTTACGACTCAATAGATTCACAAAGTTCAAAATCTGTTCGGTTTGTCATCCGTTCAGGTCACTGCTGAGAACGGCAACAGGACCTGCCTGTCCATGAATCTGGCCTCACGCGTATGACATCATCAGTGTCCGTTCATTATAGAGGAGTGTCCTCGCTGTCCTCGCTCAGCTGGGTCTTTCTGCGCTGCGCGATGGCGGCCCAGAGCCGACACAGCATCCCACCTCTGCAACAACAACAACAACAACAACAACAACATTAATGGGTGAAAAGAGATTAAATGTGGATCCTAATGTAAATGGAGCTGCAATACTTTCTGCAGTGCCGCAGATTTTGGACAGAAATGTAAACGAAACAACGAAAACAAACAACAATAATGACGAATATCAGTTACTTTAGATTCTCAAGACATTCTAAGAACGCAATGTGTCATAAACTGACTAAAAGATACAGAGCTTATAATAGAAAATAATCACTTACGTGAGAACTTTCCCAAATCAGGGACAGACACAGTCATCAGGCACACCGGACAGTATGTCATATTATATCTTTAAAGGTGCAGTGTGGAAGATTCAGTGCCATCTAGTGGTAAAGTTGCATGTTGTAAATGAAAAACCCTTCATCTCACATTTTCCTCCCGCGCATGTTAAAAGAACCGCTAACGATACGTTTGTCCATTACTGGTGACTGTAAAAACATGGTGGTGCAACATGGGCTCTAAACGAGATATAAAGGGCATCAAGGGTTACACGTGTGTTACCGTACCTGACCTTTTCCTGACTCTATCTCAATCAAAACACATACACTTGAATGAATGGGATCATGTCTCGGTGAAGATGGATTAAAATGAGTCTCACCTTATTCCACAGTACATCAGGTCGTCCCTGGAGGCCAAGTGGAGGAGACAGTCCAAGTTGAACTCGTGTGAGAGCAACTGGAAAAACAGAGGGAGGATGACTGACACTGGCGGGTAAGAAAAAGGATGAGCTTCCTTTATTTTTTTTTTTTTTTTTGAGACTCATACCTTATCTGTAGTGTCCTGATCGACAGGGACAGACTTCAGCCAACGCACCAACGCCTTCCCCTCTGGATTGTGAGATTTCTTTGGAGCTGACTCACCTCCTGAAAGGTACAGAGGTGAAAACACACCTCAGACTTCCTGTTCTGGTGCCAGTTACAGGCATGAAATACTTTACTACATCAATGTTACACACACGCACACACGCACACATTATGTTTCTTCAGCCAAACTCATTATCCAGTGACGAATCATATGTGAGCACGTGGTGGTGAAGGTGTTCGTCTTCTGACTGAAACCAGTCAGGCAGAAATCCAGAGCCTGGAGCTGAGGTGTGGTGGTGACGATGATGTGTGAAGAAACAATGTGAATCACTGGCTCAATTATTGATCGATCGTTGAAGGGTTTGGTCGCTGTGATGAAAACTGGTCATGCTGCTGCTTGTGTGGCTGACGACCAGACAGGTTCCGACCGACTCAAACAGGAAAACAACTTCCCATTGGCCTTACTCTACTTGGGTGGGTGTCCTTTCTGGAACATACGCACCAGGAGCGCGTGGAACATAAAGAGTTCCTTGATGTGGATTTAGCTTCCTGGTCTTTGACCCAAGTCGAATAAAAATCAAAACATTCTCAGGATCCCAGGTGGGGAGGTTTCAGCAGCTACTGGGAAATGTACCATTAAAAAAAAAAAGATCACATGACAACAATGCAAAGGACAACTTTAGAGATTTACGGGTACTTTAAACGAGAGGTGTAATCTTTTTGGGATGAAGCGCCATATTTGTGTTTTCCCAGACACTGTTTATCAGCAGGATTATGGGGGAAAAAAGCTGCTCAGCAGGTTTTTCCATGCGACAGGGTGAAACGGCGGCATGAGTTCATCTGAGGACAGAGTGGAAGACACATTTAACTCTGTGGGACATTACTGCTGATAACTGTTTCAGCTCGTGTTGTACATTGAGCAACACACTCCAGAGGGACAGTGGGTTGGAATGGACCTGTGGTTCTGCTTTAACTGGTATGAACACAGGCGGACAGAGCAGAATTCACTCCACACGGAACCAATGCCAGGAGCAGAACGGTTCAACTTGACACCGGACGTGATGTTGATTAGATGAACAGTCCGAAGGGCATGTGTTCCACATACAATCCGATCAAACTTTATTTATAAAGCACTTAGAAACAACCATAAAGGCCCAATCATGTTTTTAGAATGAGTGTGTAGATCGACTGTGGACGTGTTTAGGGCTGTGATATTTACGAGTGTGTGCAGATTTGAATAAAGATCTGTGATATTAAATGTGGTTTGTGCTCAGCCTTGATTACCTTACCTTACACCTTACCTGGTACTAGGACCAGAGACACGTCAGAGAGAGTGTGAGTGCGTGTGTGAGTGCGTGTGTGTGTGTTGTGTGTGTGTGTGTGTGTGTGACTAAAATAAAACATTACCCTCAGTGGTGACTGTGCTTCTCAGTGCATCTATCTGATCCCGTTTCCTCTGAACAGAAGTTCTCAGTAAATCCTGGTACTCCCTCTCCTTCTCATTCAGCTGACTCAGCAGTCTGAAACACAAACGGTCACTATTACTCCGCAGAAGAAGAAAAAAAAAAGCAATAATAACAGCTCATGCGGCCTCCAAAACAAACATTGCTCCGATGATTAACTGCTGTGTTACTAAAACCTCGAGAGCTCAATGTGACCTTTTGGTCTCCAGGCGGAGTTCTCTGAGCCTGTCGCTGAGCGGACAGCTGCTGTTGAGGAGCAGGTCAGGAGGACAGAGTGGGCCTGTGGTCGTGGGTGTGACGTCGTCCGTGGCCTCCGGTCCCTCCAGGTCTGCTGGCGCCACCATCTGGTCAGGCGCAAGAACTACAGGGGTGGTGGGGTCGGCAGACTGCTCCTCAGAGGCGCCGTCCTCCATCTCGAAGGACGACTGCAGCTGGAGCTTCAGCTCTGTGAGGACGACGGGCGAGAGTTGAATGGAGGAAGAATCAAAAGCTGCAAACCAAACTAATTATCACATGCAGACCAGAAGGAGCACGATGCAGCCGCACGTCTCCATCAACCAGTGTAACCGGTCAACGTTAGGGTGACAACAAATCCGACGGTTTCCAAAGGCAGATTCAAGAGCTTATGCTAGAGACGTATTTTCTAAGGCCACTGTGACCTTGACCTTTGACCTTTGACCGACCAAACCTTATCATTGAAGGCACATTGTGGAATTGTGCAGTAACGGTTGTTTTTTTTGTTTGTTTTTTTTAATACACCACATTAACAATGTGTTGGCTAGTCTGCATATATCATCAGAGTCACACCAGCATCTTTTGCAAAGAAAACAAGAGTCTTTGTGATATAACAGACGACACAGACCAAAAGAGGAAACAAGCTACTGTTTAGCATCTGGAACAGCTTGTACAATCATTAGGGTGCTTTTCAAACCAGGAAATGCTGCAAGATGCCCCTTTAATCCACAAAGCGAGGAGAATATTTGTGTGGACTTTGAGGTGAATGTCGATCGGTTGACGTGGTTACCACGTGTGTGCTCTCGCATCTCGAACGCGGCCGGCGTTATTGATCGAACGGTAAAGAGACGGAGGAGTACCTGGCAGCAGAACGCTGATGGCGTCCTGCACCGCCTGTCTCAGCAGATTATCCAGAGCAAACATCCAGTGAGGTTTCACCTGCTGTTGCTTCAGCACCTTCTTCACCTGTGAGCAGAGGAGAGGGTTTTTAAATAACTGACAAGATGGTGATAGGTTTAAAAAACAAAAAAACAAAAAAAAGTCTGGGTTTTAACTCAAGTGGAGACTCACTGCATCTTGGAAGCTGAACAGCACCGCCTGCAGGTTGTTCAGAGGTACTGTGGCGGACAGCAGCGTGGCTCGGAGGTCCAGCAGGTCGCTGGTCAGCTGCTTCCTGTCCGGAGAGTGGATGTTGTCTCGCAAGCAGACGATGAGTTTCGTGATGTGCTCTGAAGTGAGCGGTGAGCCTTTAACATGCTTCAAACAGAAGCAAAACACAGAGTGGACATTTAGAAGTGCTGTGAAAACATCCACTTGTTCCAGCTGCGGGACCTTTTTCCAGTCCTGCCCCCACCTGAGGAACAGACTCTTGGATGTTGGCGATGACGTGACTGATGTCGTCGGTGAGGACGCGATGCAGCGTCGCTCTTCTCTCGCTGTCCTTCCTCAGCATGAACAGCCCGATGTTCTCCTCAGACGAGGCTGGACTGCACATGCCCGACGGAGAGTCCTCGGGAATTCTGCACACGGGAGAGCGAGAGCAGACGAGGGCAACAAAGAAAGACGAAATAAAGTTAAAAAAAAACAGTTCATGTCTGACGCGCAGGCTGTTGAGCGTGCAAGTGTTTCATTTAGAGACATTCAAAGCACGTGGAGAAAACCGCAGGTCTCCTTTAGTTGACATTACAGCCCAGCAGGTATTTCGTTTGTCCATTCTTGTCTATCGTAAAAACATCGCGACGCATCATGGCCGCTCCTGACTGGTGTGGATAGAAAGTATGCATTCCTCAATCCTGTCCGACTCTGCCCCGCAAAAAAAAACATTATGAAGCTTTCGAGCTCGAGCGAAACTCACGGGAGGAAGCTGCCGGTGGTGGGCGGGCTCTCCGACACCTCGTGCGCTCTGTGGATGCCCTGCTGCTGCCGGAAGTCCAGGGAGCAGGACAGGTCGATGGAGCCGGAGTATGAATCGGTGTCCTCCACGAGGATGGAGATGGGCACGGACATGCTGCGCTGATAGTCGGCTGGAAAACGGCCGCGACTGAGCTTTAATGACAACGCCTCGCCACGTTCACGAGAACACGAGGAGAAGGGACGTACCGGGGTCGGCGTCTTTGGGCTCCGTTTCCTGCGGCGCTTTGGGCCTCTTCCTGGGCGACGATCGGAGGAAGCCGTCCACCAGCAGCTTTGTGGCCGTGGCTCTGTCGTCGGGGTTCGGCTCGAAGCAGCTCATGAGGAAGCCCTTGGCCTCGTCCGACATACACTCTGGGACCTTGGGGTGGATCTTAAACATGCCAACCTGGAGAGGGATGGTTCAGTGAGCAGGGAACGGTTTATACCGTTTACACGCGACAGCGTTTGGACGGGAAAAGTGCAGGAAGTCGGACTAATTTGCGAGTTAAATGATTCCTACATTGCTACAATAGGAGTGTATGTGGTCCAATCACTTGCTGTTGTTGGGTAGAGGAGGAGGAGCCAACTTTGACGGGTGTGTTTAAACGGCATGAACCGACAGCTCTTACGTACTTCACCTTTAAAACCAGGAATGTGAACTTACGGTGACACTTTAAGGAAACGTGGCATTTACCAAGCATCACTACAATCCAGGTCAGGTCAGTCACTGTGTTTCTGATCCATCCAACGTCAACAAGTCTCCATGTTTCAAACAAGACCCATCAAATCTCAACTGACGTCCACTTCCCCCACCGAGAATCCTTTGATCCTTCAGTGACGACACAACCTCTGTAAAAATCTAAATAAACACCCTCTCCCTTCTTTACCTTGAACATGGCAGCCTGAGGGCTTCCCAGCTCATGAAAGGGAGTTTTGCCTGTTGCCATTTCTATAACTGTGCAGCCCAGAGACCAGATGTCAGCCGGCTTCCCATAACCCCGGGGCCCCTGGTCTATAATCTCTGGGGCCATATACTGCAGAGTCCCTGTCGAAAGAGAAGGAGGAAGGAGCTGATGAGAACAAAGCGGCCGTTACGGGAAAACACCAAAACATGGTTATAATGCAGACCGTGTGCAGCGTCGTACCGGCGAATGTCTCCGTACAGGGGTTGATCCCCGCTAATCGCTTGGACGTCCCAAAGTCGGAGATCTTCAGCACTCCACTGTAGGTGTTGATCAACACGTTGTCGCCCTACAACGTGGAACAACTCCGTTTCAGCAAAGGGTTAAATACAAAAACAACATGCGTCCGAAGGTGGACGGAGAGGCTGGAAATCGAACCCATGACCTCGTGCATCGAAAACACATGCTCTACCATTAAGATGCCGAACGCCCAGCCCTGCAGCACAGACACGTGTCCCCACCAATACAGCCATCCCATAAAAATATTTTTTTTTTAAAAAGGACAGTATGCTATGTTTCCCTCAGGGTCCCCGAGTGTGCAGCTCACCTTAATGTCTCGGTGGACGATCTGGTTGTCATGGAGATATTTGAGCCCCTCCAGGATCTGCTTGGTGTAGAAGATGATGGTGGCTTCGTTGTCTTTCAGAGGGCCCCATTTAGATCGCAGAAGAGACGACAGACTACCTGTAATCCAGGATGTGACGGTTTCAATGCAAATTCAACTAAAGCTTTTCTGAGCGTAAAAAGTGAAAGTAAGAAGCAGAGGTCAGACTGAAATATACTCAAATGTCCATGAAGCCATATTTAAGTGAGTTTATTTGATTTCTAATGGCGGAAATAGAGTAGAAAATGATGGTACTGATTTAAATTGTAATCTGAATTCAAGTGAAGGCTACCATGGGCTCTCCTACACCTTTGATTCTCACCACTAGATGGCAGCGACTCTTGGATATTGTGCTTTAAAGACACAGTGGATGATCATACATTCTCTTCAAGCCAGGGACTGCAGATGTTACCAAATCCACAGACTTCACAGATTTTTTTTCAACCCCTATTTTAATCAATGAAATCTCGTTTCTCGTGAGTTTCTCTCAGAGTGGCATTTCACTGGAACCACCGACTTCCCTAAAACTGACTTCCAGTCCGTGTTGCACAAGCACACACACGCACTTGACAATCTGGAAATGTAAAACAGATGCCAACTATATCTTCCTGCAGAACAAGTCACACCATACTGAGTGATTTGCAGGGACAGAGCTTTGTTTATGTTTTGAATTTGTACTTCTTCCTTATTGCCCCGTGGGATTTTATTCTAATAATATGAGCTGTTTTTTTTTTTGTCCTTTCAGCAAGTTCAATTATTAACTGCAAAAGTGTGTGTACCTCCTGGTACTTCCTCCATGAAGATCTTGATGAAACCATCCTGACTGACTGAGCCCAGGTACTGGACGATGTTCCGGTGTTTCAGTCGCTTGTGCAGAGCGATCTCCTCGTGCAGGGGCTGAGAATACCTGCATCACACAGGAGGTAAACAAGTCCATCAGCTCTTCAAAATATACAGTGGCCCATGGGAAGCAAAACTAAATAAATAAATAAAAGGCCAGCTGTGAGAGCATGGCCGCCCCCATGGAAGAGGAGACGCCATGATGTAGATCGGGGGTTTCAAACATACGGCCCGCGGGCCAAAAGTGGCCCGCCAGAGTGAGTGCAAAAAAAGACATTTGCTTCTTTGCACATGAGCCCTTTAAAAATACCCCCAACCCTTTGTCCCTGAGTAACCGACAAAACTGCACGAGGTCACACGGCAGCTGCTATTGCGCCACACTGCAGCGTTTTCACCCTCCTCACTGTTTTCCCTCGAGTCTGTTGAGTTACAACATCAGAACCGCGACGCAACCAACCCTTGGCTTTGGCCTGGACACACACACACACACACACACACACACACACACACACACACACACCCACTCCTTCGGTTCAAACGCGTCCAAAGTGATTTCAATATCAGATTGCCTTCTTCTAAATGCTTTCCATCCGACACTGCAGCACAGGCCCGAGCTCTTTGCGCAGCCCTGCCGAGTGATACACAAAAGAATGAAGAGTCTAAACACTCATCTATCTTTTCCCGCCCCTCAACGTTTCCTAAAAAGCAGCTGGGGGATCCACAACATGCCGGGGGGCGCGTCGCCTGCCAAATCCTGCGTTTGCCCCGTTATGGAAGAGGACGTTAACGTGAGAACAGTGCGGCTTGGTCTCTGCCCAGTGAAACATGAGAGGTGATTGTTGTGTGTTTCCTTACGTGCTGTCCTTCTCGGGGATCTCTTTGATGGCGATGCGCACTTGGTTGCTCAGGTCCCTGCCGGCGTAGACCACGCCGTACGTCCCTTTACCCAGAACCACCTTGTCGCCGTTCTCGTTGGTCTCATAGATGTACTGCAGGGTGGAATGAGGAGGGCATAAACGATAATGCAGAAGACCGAGGATAATATCCAAAAATAAAAAAGATCAAAGCACAATATTCCAGAAAAAACAAAAACAAACCCATTATCTTGAGGACTATTTCTGCTCGTGAGAATTCTATTTCTTCCTATAAATAACAGTCATTTTCTTCCCGCTTGTTGAGGCATGCGAGAACCAAAAATAGACCCCTCCCCCTTTCAGAGGAATGAAGAGAAGGGAACAGACCTCTAGTATTCCTCCAGTCGGACGATCCGGCTCCAGAGCCTGGGTGACTTCGGCCTGTTGGAGCAGAGAGTTCACCAGCTCACAGAAACTGCCACAGTGTGGAGAAGAAAAAAAGACATTAAAGGCAGAGGTGTCAAACACAGGGGCCAGAACCGGGCCGGGGTGGAGCCTCTGGCGGAAGGGTGTTTTTGCAAAGTGTGAAAAAAAGGAGTACTTTGTTTACGTTGGATACACTGAGAGTATTTTCATTAAACTCACAACTGTTTGTGCTAAAACAAAAGGGAAACATTTGAAGTCGTCGTTGTTTTTGGGTCATCATGCTATGAGATCAAATATGGACCCCCCCCCCCCGCATTAAGGTCTAAATGTGCTTATGGGGATGCACTACGTTTGAGGATAACCTCACATGACAAGCTTACAGAATTTGAAACGTGAAGAAGCATCAGACAGCTTTTCTAAATGCTTGTTTATAGCGACACATGAGGGACTGAAGCAATAGAGTCAGCATTCCATCTCTGCACTCATTGGCCTTGAATGAGCACCGACAAAGGGACAATAATCACAACAACAAGGCCGGCGGAGTGTGGGCTCCTCCCACCAACTCATGGACCCGGAGCTAGGGTTTATTTCTAGATGCCGTGAGTTCCACAGTTACTCCTGTATCAGTGCTCACGAGCTAACGATGCCACCTGCACCTCAGTTTAATCATTAGGGTTAGTCACATGACACATATGTCATTTTCCCATTGAAGTGCAGCCTGAGCAACCTCACATGAAAAAAAAAATAAAAAACTGGGTCCATCAGGGAACATCTCTTCACTTAATGACACGAAAAAGGGGAATTTGAAACAGAAAATATTGCGTAATGCACCTTTAAAAGGTGCATTACTGAGGATAAGTTATTTACACAAGCTGCAAATTCCGATTAACTCCCGCTCTGTTGATCTCTGACCATCTGCCTGGACTCTGTAATGATCTGTTACAGGGTCAAAGTCTTTATCTGACCAGTCAGTAAACAATTCACTGCCTCACACACACACACACAGACACACACACACACACACACACAGTCTGCTTTGAGTGAAGTCATTCTTCACTCACCCTTTACAGTGAAGCTCGGAGGGGAAGCAGAGCTGGAAGTCGTCGGAGTTGAAGTGGACGTACAGGAAACAGCTGCGCTCATCGATCTTTGAACCACTTCAGAGGGAGGGAAATACACATTATTTACACATCACAATTCAGATGCCTTTGTTTTAGAAAACACTGCTGAGTCCAAATCAAGTGTGCACACATACGTAAAAGCTGCTGAATAAATGTGTGTTCAGCTGTTAAAGGAGCAGTGTGTACGATTCGGAGACATCTAGAGGTGAAGTTGTATCCTCACCCTTCTGAACATGCAGGAGAACCCGTGTTAGACTTCAGCTGTCATTAAAACTCAAAAGATGTTTAATACGTCCACTTTTCCTTCTGGGAAAAAAACATGGCGGCCTCCATAGAGAGGACCCGCTCTTCACGTAAATACACATTAATGGGCTCATTTAAGGGTAAGGGGAACAAAAATACACTTAGGTGATTACGAAAATGTCCGAATGTAATTATTTTCTAACATATCTTTGAACCAACCGAAGTGACAAAGATGACCGAACTCTTACACACTGTACCTTTAAACCCCGCTCCTGCTGCAGGGAGGTAATGGCTAATATTTGAATATCAGCTATATGTAAACAAATGGAGGCAGGAATGGACTCATTCACTGGGTGTTGATGAAGAGCAAACTGTGTTTCCGCCGATGACACTGAAATATAGTTTGCTGTTTTGAAAGGAGGCAGCAGCTGCTTCTATCGAGGCGAATCTGCAGACAAGCCGAGGCTGAAGTGCACTGAGACAAACGGCTGCATGAAAATCATATTGACAGAGGAGGAATCTGACAGACGGCCAAAGTTTCCATGTCAACCCGCATGTTTTGGGACCTCAGGCTCTGCTGCTGCTGCTGCTGCTGCTGCTGCTGCTGCTGCTGCTGCTGACTCGGACACACCCAAAACTGGGAGCAGACATTTTAAAACATGCTATTCTCCAGTTTACCTCACTCCTCGGATTGCAGACGCTGGGAAAGTCCACTGGTTTAAGCCTTTCTGTAAATGCACAGAGAGGACGTTCAAACCAAGAACACGGCAAAGCAGGTTTTGCACATTTGCACAGACACGAAAACAGCAGAGTAAATAACCAGTGGAGGAGGAGGAGGAAGGAGGAAGAGGAAGGAGGAAGGAGGATCATAATGGCGTCCTCTCACATGCAGGAACACGGCCACAATCTGGATTAAACATTCACGGGATGATAAAGTGGTGTTCCTGCAAGGTATTCTGCAAATGGCACGTATTTCAGATGCTGCAGATTAGCGGGAGGCTTTGAGGGGAGGGGCAGGTGGGGGTTAGGGTGGGTGGGTGGGGGGGGGGGGTGCGGCACATACCTTGAATGGTGTGACGTGTTTCAACTGGACAGTGCGACTCTCGTCCTCCTCGCTCACACACACGATGGCGGGCTGCAGGACTTTACTGGGCTCCAGAACCAGCACCTGCAACACGGGCAGTCAAAAGATCAGACCTCATGGCCGATATTTCATGAGTCAGCAAAAAAGATTCCACACACCGAGTGTGGTCATGGGTGTGTTGGAAGAAATGCTGACTGTGTAGGGAGGCAGGGCCCCACTCTTTCCACATTTAGCACAAACTGGAAAATCCTATGATTATAAACGGGTACATGTAAGTAATTGTACTGGGTGTATGATGAACCTCCCAATGGGTGTATTTGGTGTTTACCAGATGAAAAGTATTTCTGGGCCACATGGCGCCATGTTACCCACATAACAATGGCAGCTACATTTGGCCAGTAGGTTTTTTTGGTTCAAAACACTTCCTCCGTCAGCTGACGGCAGATACCGATCGCGAGAGACGAGAGTCAGCAGCAAATCCAAAGTAGTCAAGCTCCTCCCCTCAGACTTGCAGCAATGTTTCCCCAGTGGCCACTCACGGTACTGCAACTCCCCGTGTGGCCCAGAAGGCATTTTTCCCCAGACACTAGACCGACACCTGCAAAACTCTTTGCAGGATACCTTAAGACATCCTCATGGGCAACTACTGGTACTTATATTCTATATATTTAATATATCATGTTTTTATTTCATTCGATGTTGTTATATTTCCTCTTCAGCACACTGAGAGTTGTCTTACGGGGCATCGGTCTGTGGAGACGGTGGGTTTGCAGGTCTGCAGCAGCAGCTCCATCCAGAAGTCCACAGTCTCCTGTTTCGGAGACCTCACCTCAGGCAGTTTGGCGAACTGACGATACAGGATGTACGTCTCCATGATGGACGCCACGTACCTGAGGGCAACACATGAGACTCCTTCATCCACAGAGGATGTTTAGGCGAACAAGCCGGGAGAATTGTTTCAAAGCCTGATTGACTTTGGACTTGTTCATCAAGGCAATCAAACGGACAGTCCCTCGTAATTGATTATAGTGATCAAAGACTATAGTGAGTCCTTGTCTAGTGATGGCTGACACTCACCAGATCGGAGCCTTGAGCCTGTACAGTTTGTCCGAGGCCTCGATGACCTTCCTGTGTTCTTTCACCAGGATGTTGGCTCCGAGGTAGAAGCCCACGTCCCAGTAGTCCCTCATCTTCTCCAGGCTTCCCTTCCTGCCCAGCAGCGTGCTCAGCGTCACACCTGGACAACAACGTGTACAGCCTCATTTAGTTGTGATCATTTACCACCGATGATTAGTGTCAACCAACGTTGCTCAACCCTTATTTTATACAGCAGGCTTCACTCTTGAAGCAACATTCACTTTAATGGACATATAGGTTAGTATGTGCTTTTGGACAGACCCAATCTACATGCAGTTGTGTTGTAGCCATTATTACTCATAAACATCTTTGTCTCTGATAAATAAAAGGGGATAAAAGTGGAGAGAAAATAATGATTAAAAAATAACATTTACAAAGACAAGGATCTATGCATAACTGGCTCATATGGACGTGAACATGAGTAAAGTTTAGATCATGCAACAAGGCCTTTTCTGAACATTCAATGCACCTATTTTGCGCAGCTCGATGGACGTGTCGAATTCCTGGCCGGCTGCCATCAGAAGAACCACATTATTGATGCCTGAGTGAAGAGTTGGCTCTGTCTCAAAAGCTCGTCCATACCTGAATCAACACACAGAAAACAATGGTGGAATATACCACTGCACTGATACACGGGGGGGATATTTGTATCTAATATCAAAGCGGTGCAGATGAACATAAGTCTTTGTGGAAGTGACCTGAGGACAGAATAACTTCCTTATTTGGGGCAGAGAAAAGAATCTGTATGACCACAAATGAAAAACAAGGGGTCGTACCAATAGCAGGCCTGGTCCCTGCTGCCCTGATCCGTGAACGCGGAGCTCATGAACATGTCTTTGTAAATCCGTCCACACAGGCAGTAGAAATCTGACGCCACTTTGCCCCCCGACTCCACGATGGGCAGAATGGCCTCCAGCGCTTTCGCCCGATCACCAGGGTGGTTCCTCCTGACATCAACACAATCAGAGGAAATGCAGCGAATCCGGAGCAGCGGAGATGATCTATTATTGACTTGGTGTTTGCCTCGAAAACAATATGGGACACGTGGGATCACCTGTTGAGAGCAAATATGTAGTGAAACTGGATATTCTGATGTCTGGCCACCATACACATGGGCAGGTGGATCAGAGTCTCCACCAGGTTGATGATGGCGTTGTAGTCCTGCAGAGAGAGGATGTGGAATTACAATGCGTTATTAACCATGCTCACATTTAGCGGCATGAAATGACATTTGCATTTCCATTATTATATTTCAATCTATAAAGGTTCTCCAAGGTGGACGTTTGCATAAGTGTGTGTGTATTACATGTCATTTTAAATATTGAAGCTACAGTGACTAAGATTTCGTGACATCTAGAGGTGAAGTTGCATAAAGGAACCTATGGCAGCCTTCAGTTCTCGAGGGGGGGGGGGTTAGTTTGTCCATTGAGGGCTACTGTTAAAAACATGGCGGCCTCCACAAAGGACCAGATCCTAATGTAAATATGTGAGTCTCATTCTAAGGTAAAAAAGGTCAAATATTATTTGTCAAAAAAATGGAAAATTTCACATGAACAAATCAC
>JAFBJT010094039.1:38798-65894 GCA_016785325.1 Chascanopsetta lugubris
ACCATATTTGAAATGACTGACAAGAAAATAGTATAAAGTATCAATTAAACTTTTATAACAGATACTAGTTTGCAGCATTAGTGTTTAGAGTTAGAATTATTTGACAAAATTGGACGTTAAAAATGATAATACAATCAATAAGGAATAATCACTTAATTATTTCCCCCCTCATTCATATCCATACTAATGATGATGCATACACACACACAGTATATACAGTTAATACCAACACACACACACACACACACACACACACACACACACACACCTGAATGTCCCTGTAGGACAACATCAGGTTCATGACGATATCAGGTGTGAGCAGCTCCACGCTGTCCAGACGCTTCTGGATGTGGTTGAGCTCGTGGCTCAGGGCCGGACCACTGAACCGCTCCCGTGCCGTCCGGATCTCGTGTCTGATGGACTCCCGGAAGTATTCACTGTGGAGAAGGAGAGGGGGTCACAGAGGGGTCACAGGTCACATCCCACTCTGATGACCCTGCTGTAAATCACACAGGCTGCCAGCTCCAGTCTGTGTGTGCGTGTGTGTGTGTGTAATCTGAGAGGACAGTGTTTTTCTAAAAGCACACGGCGCTGAACAGAGCCCTGACCTGGACTGGACGTGCACGTTGTTCAGCAGATGCACCAGCCTCTCCACCAGGGGGGTGAGTAACGGCTCCAGCTGGAAACTGGGCTGCATCAGCTCCTTGATGCCGGTCATGATGGTGGCATCGCAGGCAAAGACCTTCCCCAGCGGCGACACCACGTACGGGATGAACGTGTAACTTCCACACTGCTCCTGGAGGACGACAACACACGTTACATACGGGCCGATTGTTTTTCAACGCTTTGTTTTACTGAGACTTGTTCATCGGCCCTAATGTAATGTATCAAAGCCACATTAATGCTATTAAACTCACTCATTCATATCATATATAGAATAGACATTGGATTGTTGTTGTTGTTGTTGTTGTTGTTGGTGGTGGTGGTGTGTTACCTTGATGGCGTGCAGGTCGCTGTCTTGCTTATGGCAGTAGAGGATGAGGTTGTTGGTCATACTGAAACTCTCCCTGACCCCCAGGTGGTAGAAGAGGGAGGGCTGACAGAAAGAGTCGCTCATCTCCACCACCGCTACGTCTGTGGACACAACACAACTGTCAGTGTTACCCTGAGGAATGTGTGTGTGTGGGTGTCTGCACCATAAACATGTGACTGTCATTTTCCTGAACTTACAATCACCTAAAATGCTTCATGTTTTTCCCATTACCCGTAAATGAGCTCATCCATGCATATTTACATAAGGGGCGGGTCCTCTCTACGGGGGCCGCCATGTTTTTACAGTAGTAAAAGCGTATGCACTAAACATCTATTGAGTTTGAACAACAACTGAAGTCTAACGTCGGTTCTCCTGCAGACTCAGAAGGTCGGGGTGAGGGGACGGACACAACATGCAACTTCACATCTAGAGGTCACCAAATCTCACACACTGCACCTTTAAATGAGAACTTTTTTGCTCCCTTTTGGAGCCAGCCCCCAGCGGTTACGCTATGAACTGCAACACCCCCCCACCCACCCCTTCCCCACCACTTCCTATTGAGCCCCGCCCCCCGGGTGCGCGCCTGCACTGACTCGCCTGCGTTGTAGAAACTATCCAGTGTGTCCGTGGTTCCCAGCGAGATCCTCTCGAACGGGATGGTCTTGAGGGCGGCGTGTGCGTCCGCGCACGCTTCCTTCAGGCACGTGAGGGACAGGTGCTCCTCCGTCTGCGGCACCGACGCGTCCTCGCTCACGATGTAGGCCACCGACACCTCCCGGGAGCGGCTCCGCGGGGACACGAGCTGCTTCCCGGAGCTCAGCTCCATGGCCAGGGAGTCCTGCCAGAAACTTCCAGCCGACACCCGCACCGGGTCTTTCCTCTTCAGCTCGTGCAGGCTCATGCGCCTGCTCATCCTCCGGCGCTCCGTGGTGAACATTTTGCCCGACTTTTAACTCCAGCGCATGCCCCGGCCGGGGTTCGAGTCCGCTCCTGGGTCGGTTGCGTGTTCCCGTACTTTCCCCAGGTGCGTCTCTCTCTCTCTCTCTCTCTCTCTCTCGGTCTCCGCCTCCTCGTTCACCTCACATAACTTCCCTGCTCCTCTCCGGCTCCGTCTCTCTCCAATGACCCGCCCTCCTCCTCCTGCCTCCTCCCCCTCCTGCTGCACTCTGTCAAGCCTGAAACCAAACACCGCGCCCAGCCCTGCTCTCGCATGACACCTGCTGGTCACACTGCGCACTACACCCGACTATAATAATAATAAGAAGGAAGGATGATATTAATAATGTATGATATTGTTGGGTGTTTAGAGAGACTGTTCTGAAATAAATAGAATCCGAATGAAGGGTATAGTACTTGTTTCAGATCTTCATTTTAAAATTCAAATGTTTTTTTTGAATATCTAAATACATTTAATCAAATGTACTTATTCATTTTCATCTGTCATTTCATCAGCCTGAATCTAGTTATTGATCTTTACCTTAAAATGTACCTCAGACTAGTGTATGGTTTTCTGTTCTGTTCAGGTGGAGTCTTTACAATTTACCCACAAAATTAACTTGAAATTTAACTTGGTTTACTTTTTTTTCTTTAGTCAATTCCAAATGCCATAGAAATATTCCTAAACATTCTAATCATCTATTGTTTGTACCTTTTGTCCCTGGGTTCAGATTTGCGTCGGTGTAACCCTGTTGACAAATGGACAGCGGTGAAAACATTAACGTCTTGATGGACAGTAATGTTCTCGAAGGTTTTGAGAAACATGCCAACTTCTGTTATATCTGATTTTAGAGCAAAACATTCAACAAGTCATGTTGACCATCATATCCGTACCTTAATTTGATTCCTATTTTAGTTCGATCCAATGACTGTCCCTTGAGATTCCTGAAACACATTCCTAAAACCAAAAAAATAAAAACATCTCACTGAATAAAACAGATAAGCTAGGTGTCAACCAAAATATTCTGGAGACGCTAAAAGTTTTCTCTTTTTTATTTACAGTAGAAAAATGACCATAATGTGCGTTTCTGAAAATAAAAGGCGAGTCTTTAAATACACAGCTGATTTCCCTGCACAACAATGCAAACAAGGCAAACTGACTAAAAGTTGTATTTCGTTTACTCTGCCAATAATCAGTGTCTAATAAACTTGAATGTAAAGTTCACATTCATCTCGTACAACGAACATATACAGACATGATAAGTCCTCGGGGATACTACGCACTCGGTGCCGTCATCCAAAAATATATAAATTTGACTATCGTGTGTATATATACCAAGATATCTTGAAGTGGCACTGAGCGTTTCTTTCTCCTGATCACTGTCGAATGAGAAATCTGTCACACAGACGTTGCACTAACAACCTGAGAGCGTACATCTTCTTTGAGACAGTTGTGGCAGGTTGTGAACATGTAATCACAGAAAATACCCCTAAAGCTGGATTCATCGCTCCGTAAAATAATTACAAAAAAAAATCCATTGTTCCATTCCCTGTAGAAACATTTTTGTGGAGCGTTGACGACATCATCCACCACGACAACCTCAGCATCGCAGCGTACGGAAAGGTTTCACGCATCCAGGCCCTCGTCCTCCTCGTCCTGCTTGGCGTCCACCTCGCTCGTGTCTGAGAACTCGTGCAGGAGGACGTACTCGCGGCTGCTGAAGCCGAACTTGAGGACGTCCTTTTCTTTGAGCTCGTAATAGCGCTGGGCGTCGATCCGCTGGTTGTTCAGGTAGGTGCCGTTGCCCGAAGCCAGGTCGATAATGTAAGGCTTTACCCTGCGGCCGGTGGTGCCGTCCGCACGAGTGAACTCCACCAGTCTGAAAACAAAACAAATTCATAATTGGTAGATATGTTCACTTATAACCAAGACAATCATTATTAAGCAAAACAACCTCCCTATTCCAACACATCTTTATCATACTCATTTAGGATATAAAGTGAATAGATGATGATTAGCCTCATTATGCACAACCAAATCTGGCAATTTGAGTCAATATTGGAGCCAAGTGCATCCCTTTGCCAAGTACAGGACATTTCGTTCAGACAGGTAAGTGCTAACGGTTAATCTTATTAGCTGTTAGTATTTACACAACATAAGTAATGTTCCTGCCGTAATATGACCTGTACTGTGCGTCCGACTGAGGTTGGTCAGGGGATGAGAGACAAACGAGTGCGTTTGCACATAACAACCCATAAGTCGTGAAAATGATACCTTTAAATCTGCCAACATTTCAAAAACAACAAACTAACTTTCATAAAACTCTTACCTGTACTGAAATACTGCATGTTGCTTGGAACATGATGGATGATCGATGGGGATATCAGCGATTTTTCTCTGCCGCCCCAACAAGTAGGCACTCTGTCTGTGGATGTACATGACAGGAAGGGGCTCGTCATTCTTGAACGGGTACAGCCGCCATCTGCGCTTGGGAATCCGAGCCTCGGCCGGCTCGTTGTATTTGATCACCACCCCTCGGAATGTGTTGGTGTCCTCCGTGAGAGCTCCCGACAGTTTGAAGTTGGGCATCTCCTTGTCAGCAGGGGCAGCGTCGGCATTCGCGTCGGCGCTCGCTCCTTCAGAGTTTCCAAAATCACGCTCCTGGTTTTCGGCGCGCCGCTGGTTTTCCCTGCGTCGATCGGCTTGTTGGGCAGTGAGCTCTTCTCTTTCTCTGTCCCCTCCGCGGTCCCTCTCCCGAGGTCTGTCCGACTCCCACCTGCTCCGCCCCTCCTCCGGCAGCTCGTTTCGTCTCCTTCGGTCATCACCACTGGGACGAGGCTCATCCCGCTCCTGAGGGAGGTTTGAAAAAATAGGAGTTACCTTAGCAATAACTAGAAATTGTCTTGAAGAACATACAGTCAATCATTGTACCAGTGCTATATTGCTGGAGATGGAAGTGATGCTCTATGCCCCAGGGCACTTGCAATGTTGGTTAAGGATATTTCTGTACACCTATTGTATAGTCACATTTAAAGGAATCTTCCTTGAGCAGAGACATTTCCTGCATCACCTCTCTCCACCTTGTTATGATTCATTCGACACCAATAAACATCCCTATTTCAGCCTTTCTACTTCTACTTTGAGTTATGTACGCAGGCCATGTTATCATTTGACTTTTTTTTTTTAAAGACTGAACAGATTGCCCCCCCAAGATGTTCACTGTCTATTCCTTTCCAATCGTAAAAACAATGTACACAACACAAGACTCCCAACGGTTACAAAAGCAAACACTGCCGCTGCAAACAACAACGACAGACTGTTTGGCACAGAACTAATTAGCATTAGGTGCCAAGCGTTACTGTACTGATCCCCACCAGAGGTCAACCAATTACTGACCCTGTCAATCATGACGGGGACAACTATGTTGAGTAAAATTAGCCTCTAGTCATAGTTTGATCAAGCTCTGAAAGGAAATGACTTAAAACCTAATCACCCGCTTTATTTTGACATTAGTTCCACGCTGTGGACTTCGACTCCTCCTGTTCCGGGGGGATCGGCTGCCTCGTCTGGCAGGAGACGGGTCTCTCCTGGCCGGAGAGCGCTCCCTCGTTCTGCCTGGGGACCTGCGAGACAGATTATAGATTAGAATCTTACATTAAAAAGATGCGGTGTGTAGGATTCTGTACCACCTACTGGTCAACTAGCATGTTGTAGCACATGTAGGCGAACCTATGAAAGCCTTCAGTATTTTTTTTTTAACTCCGAGGACGTTAAAATTGTCCATTGTGGGCTACTGTAAAAACCTGGTGGTCAAACATGGCGGCCTCCATGGCGCGGACCTGATGTAAATAAATACAGGAATCGTTCTATCGCGATAAGCAGAAATTCGTACATTTCTACTTGTGAAAACGAAACTTATTATTATTATTCATATTCCATTTATTTAAGTAAGTCGAATTATCTAAATCGTACAGAGGGGGATACTTAAAAAAACACTGTCAATAAACGACCAATATGCTAAATGCTAACTGTGGTTAGCCAACAAGAAAAATGGCGTACACATTTGGAGACATATATAAACAGTTTCAGTATTGGCAGCTAGACGATATTGTTGTTATTATGAACATACCTGCTCGTTCTCCGCCTCCGAGGACTGGAGTTACCGCTGGATCTGGACCTGGAACGACGTGATCTCTGTGGCCTAACAGGGCTCACGTTCTCCTGCTTAATCCTGACTTTAGACTCCCGTTCCGGGGATTCTCTCCTCTTGTGTCGCTTTTCTTTGGTCATTCTCGGTGTTTGTCGTATCTATTAAATATTTATTGTGACTAGAGGCACATAATCAGCCTCAAGTGAGTCAATATCAGACAATGGAAAAGTCACGAAATGTAACGAGCCCAAACTTCGGATGTTGTAATCTCATCACGCACTTCCGGTTGATTTGGGTTCGCCTCATATTTATCCCGACACGGTCCGAGTGCAATGCCCACAAAGGTTCCGCAGTTTCTGTGTCTTCTACTCGCTTCTGCGTGTCTCGAAAATTGGATTTGCATTTCCCAGGAAAACAAGTGTGAATGCGAGTTTTCTGAACGCTTTACTGGAAATAAATTTTAAAAAATCCACTTGGAGTCTCTCCTCCAATTAAATTCTGTCTAATTGTCCTTGCCTTTGATGTATGGCTTTGAAATATATGTCTCTTAGTCATTGCCTTTGAAGTTGTAAGAGTAGTGGAATTATTCCATTTCCCATTCACATCCTCAGTTCCATTCAAAGAAGAGACCATTTTTAGAATTAGTTTAATATTCTAAAAAAAAGTGCAAATTGTATAAATAAGAAAAGCGATTACTCTCATGTCCAGAACAAGCTGAACGTTTTGAGAAAATAACGTACGGTAAAACTATCGCTCACTCAACGTTTCTGCACTGTGCTTGTACTGAAGAGACATTCGATGGATAGAATAGACTGCTTTATTTTAACTGTAAAAGGGATGCAACATATACAACAGTGGTATCCCCAAAGGTAAGATGTTTACGCCTCAACTTTACAACATTTGACAGGTATATGAATGTGTAAAGGTGGTTTTTGAAATATCAGATCTAAGCAAATAATTTATTTTGACCAAACACAATCTGCCCTTGATAAAAATTAGTCTCTTTCTTCACTTATTCGGTCATTTCCGGAATTCCATGCTGTTTGAGGAAATCTGTCAAATTTGGCAACCCCGCAAAACAAGTAAACACAGCTTGTGCGGAGACGTGCAGTTTCCACAATCAAGAGAATAAAATAGTACAATTAAAAACGTTTAAAACAAAAAAACACGTGACATAATAATGCCGTTTGTCTTGAGTGTATCCTTTTACACCCTTGTTTAAATTTAAATTTAAGCAATAAATTCTTCGAATGTGCTCGGTTGAATTTGCCGTTACCCAAAAAACTGTCACGTGTTAGCTTGTATAAACTCGGCTAGACGTTGGGTCAAAATCCACCCACCGACCCACGCGCACGTGTAATTTGCACGACAGCAGGAACATTCTAGGTGTCAAAGAACCAAAACACCACAGAGGGATGTGTGTGCTCGTGGGAGACTCCGTGGAGGCAACGAAGTGTTAGCAGGTAGGACTTCTGCTAAGCTAATGAGTTCATTCTGGCTAGCAACAGCTGTTATCGGCAGCCCCTATCAGGGGCGTTCTTGCCTGGGGTCTCAGTTCCTGTTTACATGACAGTTACACGACAGGGGGAGTCGAAGTCGCATCGAAACACACGTAACGTGGAGATGTGTTTGTGTTTCATGAAGACGCCATGAGTGGTCAAAGCTCATCTCCTGCAGACCGCGACCTCATTACTCCAGTGCAGCGGATGGTGGCGTCCTGCTCCGGAGCCCTCCTCACATCTCTGTTCGGTGAGACTCTCTGACATAACACACTCCTGTAACTACCAGGTGTCATTTCCCTTTGAACCGCCACACTGTTATCAGGCGTGGTCTAGCGATAGTGGGGTTTTCACTGATCAATAACGATATTAGTGAGTAATGAGACAGATGATTGACAATTTGGAGCCAATATGAATTCATCGAAAAATGAAAATCCCTCTGTTTATGACGTAACATTCCTGACTTCAAATTAGAACTATGTTGAAATGGATTTCCTTACTTCCTCCAAACAAATACTTTTTTAATGAATGAGCAGTTATCAGTTATTGTTGATGTTGACACATAAATTATTCAGCCCAATATAATATAAAACAATATAATGAAGTCACATCATGTAATCTCTGTGGTTTTTGGGTTATTTAACAGGTTTGTCTGGTTGAACTGATAGTGTTACTATATTCGACACCTCAGTCAATCAGCATGTCTGTAAAACACACCGAGGCAGTTGTACTATTGTGTATTCAACAAAATAGTACACAGTACACTAATTATACAGAATAATGAGTTTGTTTTCTTCTTTTTCTGAGGGCACTAACGTCTTTGTGGTGGTCAACACGCTGAGACAAAACTGCTTCAAGAGCGTCCTTAAAATCGTACCGAGCGAAAATGCCTCGATGCTCAGAGACATTTTATTAATCTCATGTGAAATTCTTATGAGTGGACATGAATGAGAATCTAAAGGCCAATACGATTCCTCACCTCTCTTGACGTGTGTTGACATATTTCTGTGATAAATGGGAGTTCAGTTGTTCTCATGTCTCAATAGGAGTTGATGTATTTCTTTGCATTTTTCACTTTCACGTTTATTTTGTATTTCTCAGTCACACCTCTAGATGTCGTGAAGATCAGACTTCAGGTACAGAAGAACCCCCTCCCCAAAGGTAGAATGAATGCAGCACAAACAGGTTTAGTATTGTTTCATACATGACGCAGTTGCACAATAAATATCTTTATGTGTTTTCAATCTTCAGGGAAGTGCTTTCTCTACTGCAATGGACTGATGGACCACATCTGTGTGTGTGAGAATGGGAACTCACGGGCCTGGTACAAAGCCCCTGGTCATTTCAGTGGCACACTGGTAAAGAAATAAATAAATAAAATCACATGTAGTTTTTCCCTTTTCACTGACGTATCATATAATCATGTTTTATGCCTCTCTTCCTGCTCTGACTCTTCCCTCTGTTCCTGCAGGACGCCTTCGTTAAGATCATACGTCACGAGGGAATCAAGTCACTGTGGAGTGGTCTCCCACCCACCCTGTGAGTGTTTGGTCTCAGGGGCCTGTTTGCATTCTTCCTTAACCTGTTACACGCTGTTACAAGGGTCCTTCTAAAGGTGTCGTTGCTTGATCTGATTGGCCCGCTGGCCCTGGGTCATGTGACTAGTCAACTGGATCGAAGCCATGTAGGAAATGTCAGACTTGAACCACTCTGAACAGTAAGTAGGATGATAATGTGGAAGTGGTGGGGGAAAAAATGAACAACACAAAAAACATTAGCTTTGTCTCTGTTAAGTTAAACCCATAACCTGGTACAGCTAATTGGCTGATGCTCATCAATCTGAGATACTTAGGAGGTGATTTAAGGACGAGCCTGCGCAGTTTGTGCGTTGTAACACAGCCCCACCATCAGACCTCGATACACAAACATACAGATGGCACAGAAACCTTGAGGCTGAGGGCACATCTGTCTCATTTGGGGACAAACCTTGAAAAACATTCCCACACTAAATGCCAATTTTTTAGAATAGAAATACCTCCCACTCACAATACAACCACCCGAAGAACAAGAACAAAACAACTCTTGTCAAGGAGCAGTATGTTAGATATAAGTGATATCTCCAATTGTATTTCTCTGCAACATGCAACTCTATCATCAAATAATACACACTGTACCTTTTAAAAACAGTAACATCATGTTTTCCTGTCCCTGAGAGGGTTGTGTTGGCGTTCTGTGTATGCAGGAGTGTTAGAAAAGTCCCACCATCCCCCAGTAGAGTGTGATCAGTTTGATCAGTGTAATACATTTTGTTTACATTATTTTTGTGTTTGACATTGTGCCTGTTGGAAGAGGAGAGTGATTTCCATGTGTTGCTGTTGTTGTTGTTCTACCTGTTGTCCTCAGTGTGATGGCAGTCCCGGCCACAGTCATCTACTTCACGTGTTACGATCAGCTGTGTGCAGCGCTCAGGCTCAGGATGGGCTCCTACTCTGACAAGGCCCCTCCCCTGGCAGGATCCATGGCCAGAGGTGAGGGACCTCTCACAGTCACAGCACCAAAACTGAGTTTGTACTGTTTTCTAAACCTTTGGTCTCTGTCGTCTCCCTCCCTCCCCTGTGCGGCAGTGAGTTCGGTGGTGGTGATCAGCCCCCTGGAGCTGATCCGCACTAAGCTGCAGTCTGAGAAGCTGTCGTACAGGGAGCTGACCCACTGCATCCGCTCGGCGGTGGAGGCGGAGGGCTGGCTGTCCCTGTGGAGAGGTCTGGGACCCACGCTGCTGCGCGACGTGCCCTTCTCGGCCATGTACTGGTACAACTACGAGAGGGGCAAGAGGCTGCTGTGTGAGCGGAACAACCTCAGAGAACCCACGGTCTCCATCACCTTCTTATGTGGCGCCGTGTCTGGTTCTGTAAGTGCAGCCGAAGACAGAGTTTAACGGGGGAAACGTCACGGTCCATGCGTCTGTCAGCTGTTTTTGCTTCCTTCCCTCTCCAGATCGCAGCCATAGTAACGTTACCTTTCGATGTTGTCAAAACCAGAAGGCAGGTGGAGCTGGGAGAGCTACAAGCAAAGAACTGTAATTATGACATTAATAATTCATTTTCATTTGATTCAATTAATACTCCGTTAGATACAAAGATACGCTGTGTAAGATTTAGTTACATCTAGTTGTCAGCTTGCATTTTGCATGAACACTCCTCCTTCACCCTTACCCTTTAGTAATGTAGGAGAACCTATAAGACCAATAAGAGAACAATTTAAATCCAAAGTAACACAAGGTGTAGAATAATGAATTATCAATGATCAAAACATTCTCTTTTAAAAGTAGGTGGAGTTCGGCCCTAAAGTGGGTTTTAAGAAGTGTAGAAGTTGTAATGGAAATAAACTCACATCCTGGAGGTGAGAGGATATCAGCTGATCAGGATTCATGATAATGTCGCACCATAAACAGTCAGTAGATCTGGTTTCAGGCACACTTATCACGGTGTGCGCCGCACCTCCCGTCCATAAAATCCAATTCTGACCTGAAATCTGACCCGGGGAGGTACATTTTGAGTAAAGTTTGAAACACGAGGAGTAAAACTGAAGAAGGGAGAAAGGGAGTTGCTGTGTTGGTTTGTCAGACCAGAAAAACTGTTATTGTTGTCACTGCACTGATTGTGTTGGGATTTTAAAAAGTTGAATGAATGCCTCATTAAGGAGTGTGTTTGTCCGGTCAGTGTCCAGTAAGGCGTCCACCTCCACCTTCAGTGTGATGAGGAAGATCGTGACACGGGACGGCATCAGTGGCCTGTTCAGAGGTACAAACGTCTCTCCCGCTGTATGATGTGAATCACCACATTAATAATTGAACAGTTGGATATACTCAGTGTATTTCTCTGTCGTCTCTCTCTCTGCCAGGTTTCCTCCCCAGGTTGATCAAAGTGGCCCCGGCCTGCGCCATCATGATCAGCACGTACGAGTTCGGGAAGAAATTCTTCCGTAAACACAACCAGGAGCGGATACTCGGGCAGCTACACGCCAGTAACACTTGAATCTCAACTCAGTCAAAGTTGCCAAAATTGAGAGAAGCGGAAACGGGAGCTGTTGGAGCTCCCTTCTGCAGCACAAATCACAATGTTTATTCAGATGTTTTTATGATAGTATTTATGATATTCTATTATTTTACTGCTCTAGCTTCTGCAGGCACAACGGAAACGAAATGTTTCCTCTAATCGGTGATGAAATCGTATGAGGTGAGGTGCACTGATCAGCCAGCAGAGGGCAGCTTTGTCACTAATATGTAATTCCACACGTTCCACAGCTCAGGCTGTTTCACTGTGATTTTTAAGGCTTACGTCCTAACATTTGGGTTCGCTGTGTCTCGCTGTGTCCGTGTGTTTGTACTTGAGCGTCCAACCCTCTGTTACCCGACATTGTGTGTTTGCCCAAATCAAAGTTCCACATCTGCACTTGTCAGGATCAACAATGTGAAATAACCATCACTAGACTGATGAGCTTGTGCGTGAGGACTGTGATGACGCTGGCGAGGCCAAAGTGTTGAGTGAAACGTCTTTCATTTAATTCAAAGGAGCTGTGTGTAGTTTTTTAAACCTTTAAAGAGTTCCAGAAATAACTCTGTCATAGCTTAGAAAGTGCCAGGCTAGTCACCCTGTAATAACACTTTCTACCAATAGGGGGAGTTGTGAACCACTACGGTGCTCAACCTGCTTCTCACGCACACTGGCTGCAGTTTCTGCGTGGATCCTCGAGGGTGAACTGTGTATCAGAGGGAACACAGCGCTCATGTTGAATTCCCCCTCAGGGATCCAGAGAGGATTCTGGTTCAGTTTTCAGGAACCACTCTGCCGCTCTGTCGCTGAACACACAGCCACTGTGGCGCCTGATCTGGATTCACCTCTCTTCGAAACTGCAATAAGGCTTTGTTCAGAGTATTAATGGAAATGTGCCCATTTTAGTTCAAACGAGAAGGTGAGCTTGTTTGTATGAAGGATATGTTCTCGCACAATAGCGCCAACTACTGTTATCAAATGGAATTCTGCGAAAACTACAAACAGTCCCTTTAAAGCCTGTTTTGACAACAGGGTTATGTCTGAGACTAGTGGAGGATATTGTAGATGTCTTCAATGATGAAAAACACAGGTGTACATGGAGGAAAGTATCTATAGTAAATAGATTTCTCATCTATTTGAATGTTTGTTTTGATTAATTATGTTTCAGTTGTTTGTTTTCCTCCAGATTGCTCCTCTTCTGACATTGTGTTGAATACACCTGCAGCTTTGATAAGTTAAAGCTGTTGCACCGCATTGCCTTTATCTTCGCTGACGTGAAATCAGCAGCAAAAGCCTTTTGAGTTTAATTCGTTCCATATAGAAAATGGGGGAAACGTTGACCCTCGTAAACGCCACAAGCTTAAAGGCGTCAGTCTAAATCCTAATCTTGGAATATCCTGAAAAATCCAATATCCTGCCAAGTGCTGCCCAAGCCCTGACCCTTTACACCCCTTTCCCCTCTGCCGGGCACTTTGGAAGTCTGTGACTTTGTTGTCAAATACTTTGACTCTGCTTGTAAAAAAATATGTTTGTGTGCCAGGAAGTAAAGTAAAGAGAATCTCAGATGTTTGACCTTGTACTTGAAATTTCATTATTATTATCATCATCATTTGACATTATTGTCGAAGAAAGTCACATTTCAGGGGCGGGTGTTCGGTGTTTCAGCAAGTGGAGTTTATTGAAAATGATAAAAAGGCAAACGTCAGTCTGTCTGTGCAAATGACTGCTGCAACGAGCGGAAGGCAAAGTCATGAGTTCAGTGCTGAGGTACTCCACCAGTAAGACATTATACTATAGTCATCAATACTCTGATACATTCTGTAAATACATCTCATTCCTATATGTTAACCCTTCCATCATAGCCACAACACATTATTAAAGGTATAATATGCAGGATGTATCAATGTATGGAGTATATTCTTCTTTAATTGTATTGCGTTACTATTTAGTTGGTGAACAGGATGTTTTGGGTCACAGTTAAAGGTGCAGTGTGTAAGATTTGGTGACCTCTACTGGTGAAGTTGCATATTGTATCCATCACCTCACCCTTCCCCATTTGAGCATGCAAGGGAACCTATGGCAGCCCTCCCCCGGGTTTTCATTTAAACTCAAAAGATGCTTAGTAGGTCCAATAGGCTGTTGTAAAAACATGGCTGCCCCCATTGGGAGGACCCCCACCTGATGTAATTATACATTAAAGGGCTCATTTTAGGGTAATGTAAAAAGCAAGTCATACATTGAGGTTATTATACATTCATAAAAATGTCTGTATATCATTGTCTTGTTATTCTACTTCTACAGATAAGTGACAGAAACGTACCAAAATCTTACACTCTGCACCTTTAAGTGAAAAGTTGACTGGTTTGTCCAGTCGCCACCTGACAAATCCTGCGTACTGTACCTTTAAAAGGTTCAGGAATGATGGGTTTGTGCTAACCAGCCATTAAAGTCAAAATACTGCATTCCAGTAGGTAAAGGGAGTAATCACAACAATGTAAAGCTCAGCCCAGGACTGAGGGGTGGATGTTTATCATACTGATCATTACCTGAGGAGAAACCATGTGATGCTGCATGATGCACAACAAAGGGGGCGGAGCAACAGAACCGTTTCACAATGGGACGGAACGTGACAGCGTGGATGTGACTCAGCGGCAGCAGTGACGGCACAGAGGATATTAAAAGACCTTTAGACTCAAACGCTGCGCGAGGCCGACTCTGTTCTCTAACCTCCGATCTGATTCACTCCGTCGTTCTCAGATCGCTTCTCAAAGTCACAAGGGAGAATTACGGTACGCACGGTGTCCTCAAGGTACAACGTATAGGATTTAGTGACACTTAGTGGTGAAGCTGTATGCGGCAGCTTGTCGAACCCTTCCCTTTAAGTGTTTTCATTTCTTTATTCTGGGTTCATGTGAAAGAGATTTTTCACTTTCCTCACTCCAAAAATGCACTCTGACAAATGTAAACAACTGTAAACAATAAAGCTATGCTCAGAGCGCCCTCTGCTGGACCAGACACACAGATGCACTTTCAGGCTTTATATTTTAAATCTAAATTGATTTTAAACAAATATTCCCCCCATAGTTTGAATCAAAATATGAATTTTGGAATGACAGTGACAGTCCTGTGAAAACATGGAGGTGCAGCATCGGGGCCTCTGATATAAATAACAGGCTCATTCTAAAGTAATGAAAGTCACAGCGTACACAAGGCACCTTTAAAGGTACAATGTGTAGGATTGAATAACTCTCATGTCACCCTTCCCCTTCCAAACATGTAGGAGAGCCAATGGTAGCCTTTATGACGGCGTATAGTTTGTCCATTCTCGGCTACTGTAAAAACATGGCAGCCTCCATCGGGAGGACCTATAACTATAACTATAACCAAAACAGTCATTTGTACAATGTGGTGATTATGCACAAAAATATCATCATGATTATTTTTTATTCCATATCGGCCACTTGGAAACGGATATGATTCTCATCCAAATCGTACGCACTGCACCTTTAACTTGTTTTCCCAAGACAGAGAAACAAAGATCTACAGATAAAAACACAACTACGTAACAAACACTTGAACGAATCATTTGCAGCCGAGCAGATGCCGTGTTTGTACCAAAGAGCCGTGACTGAGCTCGGGGGGTAAATCTGCGAGAGCCTGGGCTTTCACACCCGTCATCCAGGTGAAAGCTCCCAGCTCCACACACACAACATAAAAAAACAACAAACACAAAGATTTCACCTACGTCGAGAAAACGATGTCCCCATGATGATGATGACGATGATGATTTATTTTTTTTCCTTCTATAAAGTTCCTCGTCCCCTACGACGGCGTGAAGCCCGGACTGCTGATCTCAGTGGCGGGACTCACCAAGCACTCGCTGGACTTCAGGCTGGCCAGAGACTTGTAGCTGGTGACGGAGGTGAGGGAGCCGCACAGGCCTCTGAGAGACGGGGTCTCCTCTTTATCTGTTTTTTTTTTTGTTTGTTTTTTTAAACAAGGTCACACACAGGTTAGAGAAAGGCGGACGCCACCTCTTGAGACGAGTGCGGCAGCGCAGGAGGAGGAGACGTACCCTGGTGGCGCCACTGCGTCCCGGCCAGCCTGGCCTCCAGGGTCAGCGCGTGCGGCGGCTCCAGCGAAGCCTGCGAGAGGCTCATGTCGGCCGAGAGCTGCTCCAGACTCTGGAAGCTCTTCCTGCGGGAGAGACGACGGAGGGTCAATGACGTTTACGCACTCGACTGTGGACGACGGGGACGGGAACCGACGAGCCAGCGGGAATTCGGGGTCCGAACCCCCATGGGGGCACCGTCTGTGCCTTCAGGTGTTTGATTGTTTACATTCTGGATTCATTCGTTTTCAGGGTTTTAAACCGTAAATAAACACGGATGACGTCGCCCACAGGTTTCTGCCGAGTGTTTATGGGGCTAGAAGCAGGCGGTTCACTCCAAAGAGGCGGAGCACAGGCAGAGCCCGAGGTGCCGTCAAAAACAAGCAACTTTGAAAAAAGTTTGGACCAGACTTTAAGCATGTTTCATTCACCTCTGAAGTTGGCCAATTTAACATGTGTGTCTATGGGGGGGGGGGGGGGGTACCGAACACTTCATGCTGTCACAAAGGTCATTTGGAGGAGTGACACAGCTCAAATGTTTGCAAACACGAAATAAGCTAAAATTGCACTTTTAATGACGTTTAGTTTGAGTTCTAATTGTAGTAGTAGTGCTCTGATTGGTCCATTTGACTCCATTTGATTGGTTCCCTCGACTATCATTCTGTCCCATCTGGACCCCTCTCACTTTCGGTGGCTGATCCATTCCACTTTCATCCCGTCCTCCGATTGTCCCATTCGACTTCTCTCTGCCCTTTGATTGGTCGGTCTGACTTTGATCAATTCCTCCTCTGAACAGTTTCGCTTGATGGTATCACTGTCTCTGCAGGTTTCTCAGCCTGAGTTAACATGTGGGGGGGGGGGGGTCTTCCTCTCTCTCTCTCTCTCTCTTTACAAGAATACATTTTTTAATCTATCATTCATCTACAAATGTCTCCATCAGTATAATTAGACTGGCCAAGTATCTTTTATAGCTGATATAAAAACTGAAGACACAGGGCGAGAGCCCTAGGCGAGGTTTTTATGGTTTGGCACCCCCTATCCCCCACCCCTCCCCACGCACCAACGTTAATCAAAACACACCAACACCCTAAAATAACACCAAATAAAACAAAATAAACCAGAGATACAGATATTACTATTTTTGTTGAGCGCATGCAACAGTCCTCCCTCCAGCAGGTGGTGCCCTAGGCGACCGCCTACAGTACAATGGCCTACGCCAAAAGCCGGCTCTGCACCAATGTATTATTAGGGTTCCCATCATGAGGGCGGATCAAAGAATCAGCCAATCGGATGTTGGCACATAACAGAAATAGAACTCAGCACACAGAATGTGAACATGCTGAAATCTGTGTTGCCTCAAAAACCAGACACTTGTGCTGTTGACGTTATTCTCGAAGTAAAAATATTGAACATACTCCTCCCACTGCCCGGTCCTCTTCCTGTACAGCAGCGTATCCAAGGCAACGGCGTTGGCGTCCAAGGCGTCAGGAGACGGCCACTGATTGGTCAGATGTGCTGTCAGCTCCTGTCTGGACCGCAAATCATTGTTCTTCAACACTGTCCTGAAAATGATACAGAATTTTGAGTTACTACAGTGAATTAAATGAAATAGATACTCCTCAGAGATAAAAAAAAAACAAAAAAACAAAAAACAAAACAAAAATAGAACTTCAGAACTTACACATGGAGCCTTTAAAAACTAAAATAACTAAAATATAACGGCAGCTGGTGGGTTTTCTCACTGCTGAAAATACTTTATCGGACACAACGATGATGATGAAGATGAAGATACGACTGTGACTGATTCCACAGTAAACCCATAACAAAGCACCTGTGACCTGCAGCCGCCTCACTTTGTCCTGAATGTCACTGACAGCCGGAGCCACTGGAGCCAAACCCTCTTCACCTTATCACAGGCCCCCTAACATGCTGCTCATTGACACACACACACACACACACACACACACACACACACACACAAAGGCAATGGACTCACAGTTGGTCCTGCAGCTCCAGTATGATGAACTCCAGCTGCTCCTTCTCCAGTGTGTGTGAGAGGTGTGTGTCTGCCAGGTTCTGCTGAAGAGCTTTGTTATGAGACACAGCCTCCGACAGCTGGGCCTCTCGAAGACGCACCAGCTCTTCCAGGTAACCCTGATGTGCACACACGCACACGCGCACACACACACACACACACGCACACACACACACACAAATGTGTTTGCTATGAAATAACGCCTTATTCTCCTCCTGACATTTCCAGATTCTAAGCCTCTGATTGTCCCGCAGGAAAAACGTCAACATCATGCGGCTCTTCACAAACACAGGGTGTCGGCACCTTCTGCTCCAGCGCCATGCGATACTTCTGCTCGAAGCGTTTGCACTTGGTGACCAGGCTGCTCTGCTCGGTGAAGATGGAGGCGGCCGTGGCCAGTTTGTCCGGCGAGCCGCTCTCGCTGCCGCTGCTGCCCAGAGTTCTCATCTCCTCCTCGTCGCTGCTGATGCTGTCTGCGCTGCACGGGGGAAGCAAAGTGTGGGTATACAGGGGGGGGGGGGGGGGGGGGGGGGGGGGGGGGGGGGCACACCCGGGAGTTAGGGGGCAACAGCAGCCAGGGACTTCGACACAAACAAAGGCTCTGGAACAAAGCCGGAGTTGTTTTCTTACATTCTGGATGATAAACCTGCTGTGGTAGAGCATCAGTGTAGGGTGTTGCCATAAAGACTTCTTCTATCAGTTCAGATAGAAGAAGTACAGGAATTTCTTCAATCTGAACTGATTTGTTTCGACAGCTATTGCACTTTCGGTGCAAAGCAAAGTAACATGTTCATTGACTTATTGCTTCTTGTGCTTGTTGTCCCACGCTGGTTTTACGCAGCGTGTCCTCGTCCTGTGCCGACACCGCACGTCCCAGCAAACCAACCGAGGACAATACATGATTCTACATTTTCATGTAAATTCTGAAAAAGGTCAGAAAACATTATGTACACGTTTCCCAGCACCAGGACCAAAACATGGTCACTAGTAAATGGTCTGTATTTATGCGGCACTCTATCAAAACACTTCGAGTGTACCACAGCACAGTACACTTTTAAATCTATGAGTACATGGGACAATGGGTTCAGTGCCTTGCCCAATGACACCTCAGCATGCAGAATGTGGGTGGGAGGGAGGGGGGGATGGGAATCAAACCCCCAACTCCAGCTCTTCTAACCCCTCAGCCTCAGCTGCCCCAACTCTACAGTACAATACCTGTACATTTGTTATCAACACTTCTAATGATAAAACAAACATGGCGACGTGACAAACCTTTGTGTGAACTTGAGGTACGGCGTGTAGTCGATGACAGCGGCGCAGCTGCTGTCCAGACCCTCCCCTTTCAGACAGAAGCTACAAGGAGAGACACGATTCGATTATTGATCAGGGAAACGCATCCATGTCTTGCTGCCTCGTCTCTTCTTCTGTGGTTTTCGCCGCGCCGCAAAGAAACCAACTTCTGTGAGTGATTGTTTGTTTTTCAATATATTGCCAATCTTCGATGATTTCATATCATTTTGTGTTTCTCGAGTAACAGCTCCGCTTGAAGGATTATTTAAAGGTGCAGTGCACAGGATTTGTGAGTCGGTGTTTGTAAACGCCTCCCATTGCCCCAACGACACGGACTGGATTGCTTTTTGTATGAATTGTTTTGTTTGGAAAATCCTGCACACTATACCTTTACAGGCAGCATCCACAATTCAGTTTGATGAGGACGGAATATTTGTGGTAGATAAAGACGTCTCGACTGAATTTTGTCTGTGTCGCATGGAGCAAACATCCCCATCGGCTGTGTTTCATTTAGCGCTGTGCATATTCATCGCTCCTCGCCGCTAATGCACTTTCCCCGTGTCGGCTTTGTGATTTATTATATTTATGCATTCCGTCCAGACGCTTCACAGAATTCTGCAAAGTCAGCAGCAGCGACAGCGGCAGCAACTGCCAGCCAATTACACTCAGCTTTACTGAGGCCATTTCCAGAAAGACTGAGGCAGCAAGAATCAAGCAAAATCATGACATGTGGCTCCTACAAAATAAAATAATCTTCACAGAGAGGGTCACTGGTTGAACATTGACCCAAATAAAAATTGACGGAAACATAAATATTTTTTGTTTATTTAAGATAAATGGAAAACGATAATAATAATAATAATAATAATAATGGAGTTGTACCATCTCCTCTGATATGTCTCAGAATGACATTATGAAACCATATTTTCATGCCAAGGTATTTCTGGTAAACCTTGTGCATTATTTACTACAGAGGCTCAGATGTGTTTCTATTCTAGTCGAATGCAGGAGCCGCTGAAGCATCGTTTTGGGTCATCGTGTAAAACGGCCACCGAAACAACAGCATGGGAGCGATACCTGAAGTCGATGGTGTTGAGCCCGATGAGCGTGTCGGCTAAGAGCCCCGCCTCCTCTCCCAGCATGATGGCGCCGTCCTCATAGAACCTCCTGGAGTCGACGGAGTAAAGAGGCAAAGAATCGGACTCTCGTCAGCATCAGAATACACAGGTGGCGTTCGCTGCACGTGGGAGGTGTTTCCATTAAATATCCCTGTGCTCCGCATAAGGGGGGCGCTCTTTGGCACATGGGGACTTTTTCAGAGGCTTCTACTTCCCATTCGAGCTGCATGTGATTGGACGACATGCAGGAGACATCCTCCATCAGCTGCGGGCGTGAGCGCTACGTTCATACCTGGTGGTTTTGAAGTCCCTGAGCGCAGAGGAGAGGTACTCCGACAGTCGTTTCTCCATCAGCACCACCCGGATCCACGCGCGGCCCTGCACAGAGGAGGAGGAGGAGGAGGAGGAGGAGGAGGAGGAGGAGGAGGAGGAGGACGGTGCATTGTCAATCAAACACATGAAATGAGGTTGCCGGGGTAACGGCCGCACCTGACCCAATTAGATCTTTCCCCGCAGGTGGTCAGTCCACCGGATTGAAAGAGTGCTTAGGGTGAGTGGGGTCACATTTCTCGCGAAAGGATACTTCGGCACGCGGGATGCGGAGGGTCGGGAATCGAACCTCTGACCTTCTGGTAACGGGACAGCTCGTCGACCACAGGAGGGATGTGTCCTATATATATATATTTATAAACCAAACCTAGAACATCGACCTTGCTTCAAAAAGGAGGACGGGGGTTCAACACAGTTCTATTCCTCCCCAGCAACAATGAAACTATTCAATTGTTTTGACGGATGACTTGGATGAAAAAGGGGGCGGGGCTAGGATCGATATCACTCGTATTTTTCCAGTCTGCCAGGACGACCTCTCCTGGCTTTAAATGCCAATTCAGGCGAAAACTATGTACAACCTTTCAGAGGGTTTTTAAAGCTGGACCTGAATACAAACCGAAACGTGTCAGCTGTTCCGTCTCCTGATTGGACACCAACAGAACCACCATGAGCTTCCTGTTTCAGAGGCCGAGCTGCTGATTCCTCTGAACGATCCCGGCTGCAGTTGTTTGTTCTCAAACACACAGTGTAAACAGCCGCTCACATTTTTCAGCTTGTTTGTTCTTAACCCCCCCCCAACTCCTCTGTTGACTGAGTTCCCCATTGTTGGTTTTCTAAGAGGATAATGCAAAGTAAGCTGAACTGACTTGAAGCCCGATGCTGCATGGCGCATGTGTGCAGCCAATCAGCACACGTTGGAGCAGTAGTTTGTTTTTGAGTTTTATATTTCATAAAAATTCACCCTTTATCTACTGAGGCCCATCTTCCCCACCCATGTCCAAATAAGCCGAGTTGGATTGAGCTTCACCTTGGCTCTTGATGATCGCACGTTCTCCATGCTCTCGATGCTTCGGATGCAGTTGTGAGGGACTTTGCTGCAGGCGGATCTGAAATAATCCCAGAAACTCCGAGGACTCTCGTAGCCGAACCATGTCGTCTGGCCTGAGAGAGAGGGAGAGAGGGAGAGAGAGAGAGAGAGAGAGAGAGAGAGAGACTAGTTAGAAGCATGACTCTGACTTCATAGTGTTTTGTGTATTTACAACAGGATAAAAATTAAAGGGGATGACAAGTAAAATCCAAATGGAAACAACCTACATTCCACAGTCGTATCCAATTTGCACATGCATTGATTTCATTGGCTGTAAAGTGAGTGGTGAGATAAACGCACTTTTCTATGAGAAATCAACATTAAATGTTAAAAATGTTGGACTAAAGACACAATTTTTTTCAAATTCTGAATTTCAAGTTAATGATTTCGTGACATCTGGTGGAGTGGACGGCTCGCCTCCATTTGTAAATTCAAGAGATGGCAACAGGTGAAAACGTGACTTGAATTACTCTGTGTGACATTTCTGCCAAAAGAAATGGAAACAACTCCAGCTAAAATCTACACAATGCACCTTTAAAGAGTGAGAAGTAAATCGTGGTCTGAGGTAATATTTGTCTTTCACTGATCTTAATAAAATGGAGATAAGATGCTGATCAGTACTTGGAGCTAAATTTACATATGGGTGCGCCGGCGCCTACAGGCAGCCACAGCTCATTTCCTCCTTATCACATCACCCCCCCCCCACCCCGACTCACTCCTGTCACACATCAAATAAAGGCAGGAAAAAAACCAACAGTTTTTGTATTTTTACTATTGTACATATACTTGTTTTTCTTGGAGTTAATCAAGGCCACGCATTGTTTTGTTTTTGTTTAGATTTGTTTACCTTTGAGTCGATGATTGAAGATGTGCTCCAGGATGGAGACGAAGTTAATGAATTCTGGAGATGAGTCATCTAGTGTCTCGAAGCAGGAGCGGTCCAGCAGGGTCTTCACTGAGAACCTGGACACAGACACATCATGAACACACAACACGGTCACACCTGGGGATTAAAGGGAGGCTACGCCAGATTTTCACATAGAAGATGAGATGAAGAGAAATATAGTCTACAGTGAAAAATCGCAAATGAAGAGCTGGGAGATGGACAAATAAAGAACGAATGTGTCGTGTTGAATTTGTTGCTGTGTGATCCCACACTGAACACTGAGTGTGTGTGTGTGTGTGTGTGCGTGTGTACGTGCGCGCGTGCATGTTCAGCCAGACTGTGTGTGGCCCTTTAAGTCAACCAAATAATCTGACTTCATATCTCTCCCCGACTCTCTATCTTGTTGCCTAGCAGCAGGGTAACCACAGTGTCCGACTGTGACTCTGTGTGTGTGTGTGTGTGTGTGTGTGTGTGTGTGTGTGTGTGTGTGTGTGTGTAGGGTTTCCTTCCTGTGAATGAAAGTTAAACACAAATACATTAGCACTTGATTCCATGAACAAAAGGGAACTTTCTTCGTGTTATATTCAAATTAAATTCAGTAATTGTACGTAGGCATGAGTCAAACAGCTCATTTGCATAAAGCGATCCCTTAGGTTTGAAAAAATCGCCTTCAGTAATGAGCCTCCCACACGGAGGTTTTCTAAGCCGAGTCGACGTTATTGACGTTCAGGTGGATGAAGCGGTGACAGGCCTGTTGCTCGGTTACCGACGACAACAAGCGCTTGTTTTCCCCCCAAAACGAGTTTTCTGCTGATTAACTTTCCTCAGATTGGTGATGTGGCAGAACAGGAGGTGACAGAAAATCAAAGAGAGTTAACAGGACGGCCGCTGTGATGCATCACTACATCATGGGATTCGATCTCCTGTCAGGATAAAGCGTTTACACAAGGGGGGGGGGGTTATTCAGAGGTGTCAGGGCTCAGGCAGCAGGGCTGTGAAATAATAACATCAGTGTGGAGGCTCAATTCCACTTACTCTAATGGAACTGAGACAGTGTTGGTGTTATTACTCACACCTGAGCTTCTGCAGCTGCATCAGGTCTGAGTGACAGGAGAGAGGACAGCTGTGTGTGTGTGTGTGTGTGTGTGTGTGTGTGTGTGTGTGTGTGTGTGTGTGTGTGTGTGTGTGTGTGTGTGTGGGCACAAAGATGTCACTTATAATCACGCTTCTTTCACATAACCTGGTGCATGGACAGATACAGTCACACGTCAGAACTCATTATCTAGAGTTTTCACTCCACATGCGAAACTGACTTCACGCACAACAAACTGTAGACGCCTGTAGGACCCAACGATGCACGATGAAACAGCCTGTCTGACTATCGATCAAAGCCGAGTGGAGGAGACGGCGTCGGGAGGACAGCGCTGTTGACATCCACTACGTCATCAGAGACGCCACGTACACAATTAGTGCACGTTGATCAGGCCACCAGGAAGTGAAAAGGAGTTCGTCCAATTAGAAACAAGCGTTGGTGGAAACTGAGCATGGACGACATCCTTAAAGTAGTTCCCCTGTCCTCTTTGTTTATCTCCAAAACGTGGACTTGTCAGTGGTTTAAAGTGGTGATTTCGAGGCTTATTTAGACTGAAATGTTCGATTGACTGATAGATTACTCATAGATAGATATATAGATGGATAGATGGATAGATGATGTCACTGAGGTCTGTGGTGAAAGCCCTTCACTTGCTTTGTGAAAGTAATAGTGAGTGACACGTGATCACATGCACCTTTAAAGGAGGCTGATTGGTGCTAGTGGGTGTAAACATGATTCAAATCTACACGAACCCCCCCCCCCCGCCCCACACACACACACACACACACACACATTGATCCGAGGACGATACAAACACATCAATCAGAGGAGTTGAAATCAGACATTCAAATCCACTCATCCAGCTGTTACTGTGCTGGTTGTAGATATTAAATTATACATGAGTAAATGACCGAGCTCCTGTTCCTCAGACACACGTTTGACTGAACTGGTGATAAATGAGTCCAAATAAAGATCCACTCTCACTCTTCCTCCTCCTCCTTCCTCCTCCTCCTCCTCCTCCTCCTCATCATCATCACTGAGGGTTTCCCACCTGCACACGGTCACCAGGTTCCTCCTCTCCACCGCCGCGCTCCTGCCCGCGCCCCGCTTGCGGACGAGGTGCAGCCCCACGCCGAGCGACGCCATTCCCCCTCCGCCCCGGCTGGTGTCGGTGGCCTCGGGCCGCAGAGGGTGAGCCGTTCCCCGGCCGCCGACTGGAGCCTCTGCGGCAGGGAAGGTCCCAGCAGCTGCGTCCGTCAGAGCCGGACGAAACACGCTGCTGCTCAGTGCTCTGCAGGACAGGGTGGGAGGGGGGTGGGGAGGGGGCTACGTCAAGTATGACGTAATGCGGGGATAATATAAACGCTTCCTGTGCCGGCTTTCAAAAATAAAAGCTCGGCCTGATGTTGGCATTTTTCTCTCTTCTTTGAATTCAACGTGATTTGAAATTGTTGATTTGTTTTGTGAAATGATACAAAAAACATATGTTTGTTTGATTAAGAAATATTTCTGAGTCAAGTGTCTCTGTTTTTTACTTGTACCTGACTCTGAAATAACATTGAATTCAGGGGCGGACATAAAGGGGGCCACAGGGGGCCAGACTTCAACCATCATACTGAGAATAAAAGAGATGTAGTCCATATTAATCTCAAATCAAACATCTACTTACTGAATTATTGAATAGTCAATGCACTTGTGCTTGTCATAATTACACAACAAGAATTCTAAAATGTTTATCTGTTCAGGTGGTCCTATGTTTATGTTTTATCTGATCTGATTCTTCTTTTATATTTTTTCTACATTCTGTTCTTTGATCTTCATTAAAGGCCAGACCAGTTTATAGAACATGTCAAATAAAATGTTGAAGATGATGATTATTTTCATATTGTTTGATTCATAATTTAAAACAAACCAGTCTCTTGTTACATCACTGAACGCTTTCTAGAAACTGAGTGAACATCAGGGCAGAATGGTACATGACTGAACAGACAAGACACTGCTGCCCCCTGCTGTTCATCTTTACTAACAACAATTCCTAAGTTTAAATGGATATTGAAAATAATTGCTCATACAAAAGTATTACATGTCATCGGAAAACTAACAACCACCATCATACATTTTGATGGCTGTGATATGTGTTTACAAACAATTTAGAGTCGTGGTTACATCTTGGCATTATCAATGTGAAACCAAGGTTCTTTAACAGGTTTGGATTCATGCTTCTCTGGTAAGAACTTTGATTATATTGACATTGAGAAGCTTGATGGGTTTGATTTTGTGAATCCTTTGTTGAACTATATTCTCTCTATCCTCATTGTTTCCCTTGTGTCGGCTGTTGAAACGTCTCCTGGTTATTTGCACTTTCTGAATGTTTGTATCCCTACGTGCTTGTTTTCTGTGTCCGACCATTTGTTTCCTGTCTCCTCTCCTCGGTTTAGTGGATTCCCTGCAGCTCTGTGTATTTACTTTATTGATCAGAGCAGCTGCCTGTGCTCAGACTGCCTGCTGGGCCTTTAACTTAAACACCAATAGGTCACTTATCACATGATAGAGGAGCACAGGACTGCCACCTACTGGTCTCAGCAGAAACAGCAGGCGTGGCTCACTCCTTCGCTTCCCTCTCCCTCGTGTCTCCTCCACAGTGGGGTAAAGGTGGATGAATAAAGACAAGTCATGTGACCTGGATCCTGCTTCTTCCCAAACCTGTGCAGAGGTTAAAAGAAAAAACAACAACAAAAACAACAACAACAATGAATCACAATTGATCTGTTTGATCAATCCAAGCATATTTACTCATGTGTATGTGTGTTTGATTCTAAAGTGAGATATTGTACATTTCAGATGGAACAAGGTGCAGTGTCTCATGAACTCATTAAATACCGCGCACGTCGTTAAAGATTAATCAGCAGTTTCATGACTTCTACAGTCCATGATACTTTGTCACGTTACAGGCGTCTACGAGTGGAGGAAGCAGCAGACATTTGAAAAAATAAACATAAATAAAAAACACTGTAATAATAATGATCCGATTATTTTGCATTGATGAAATTACTAACGGTTTATTTGAAGGAATGCGTGGCTCCCATTAGGACAACAACATAAACCGTGATGTGTTGTTCTTTATTTGTCAAATACATTGTTGTGTTATCAATCTGTATGTGTCACAACGTGTTGTCTGGATCTTGCATCAGTGTGGGGTTTGATTCTCTGTCAATCATTTCATTTTTCATTCATCTGTTCATAATATGATTGATCTATTTATGCTTTCTCGCTGGGATCCTTTGTTGATGTTTCCCAACACGCCTCGTATCTGTATGTGTTGTGGGGCGGTGACACCCGGTGACCTGTGCACTCGAACCTACAGGTGAGGGCAGAGGTCGTTTCCTGAGGCGGTGACGCAGCTGTCGGAGGCCACGTGAGGATGGGAGAGAGGAGGAGGGGGAGCACTCACACACTGGACCTCCTCCACTGTCAG
>JAFBJT010094065.1:766-17078 GCA_016785325.1 Chascanopsetta lugubris
TCTCTCTCTCTCTCTCTCTCTCTCTCTCTCTCTCTCTCTCTGCATTGTGCATTACCTCCACCTTTATCTGAAATCAGGTGAAATATGAGAACAAAGCTCACGGCTCTGAATCACCCACCTGCCCCGCTGATTCTGTAGATTTTCCCCCCATCTTACAATGTATTTGTCTCCCCCCCTGCCTCGTGCCTGTCACCACAGATACCACTGAGTGTACTATACGATCCCCTGGAGATGATATGTCTTCCCACAAAGTAATATCTTGTGTGGTTCACCTCGGGGTGGTTTCACATTTCGCCTCCTGAGTTTCACCAGGTTGGTTTTGCCCGGTGGCAGACGGCTACATGGCACGTTAAGTTCAGAATTGCTCCTACATCATACGTCCAAGCATCAACGAGTTACCCCCGCTCCCCCCCCCCCCCCCCCCCCCAAGTTTTCCCCCCCCCCACAGCTAAGTTTGTTTTTAGAAAAAATCAGTCAAAAGTGACGTTTAGGATTTCAGCACCAAACTGGAGGTAAAGAACATTAAGAGATGTGTTCCCGGAGTGATACGTCATTTCTGCCCGTCGCTGCTGTCAACAGGCAGGCTAACAGGCACCGGAGGGAGGACGAGTAAAGTGGCAGGCGGGCGGGCGGGCGGGCGGGGAAGCAGGGAACGGGAGAATGATGCGGCAGGAAGGCCGTCGACAACACGTGGGCGACCGTGCCTCCATCTTGACTCCGGCTCATAAATCAAGCCTCCCCCTCCGGGGCCTATCTTCCATTCTCAGACCTTCACAACAGCTTGTTCTCCCGCCTGTGACGAGAGGGGCTGTTGTCACAGCAGCCATCGATCGTGTGGGATGAGTTTGTTGGACCGCGGAATTTCACCCATCTGAGCGTGGCCACTGAAGTGGCTTGTCTCGTCTCCTTGTCTGCCCGTCTGCCTGTCTGTCTGCCTGTCTGTCTGTCTGTCTGCGGGCTGCACATTTTGTCCAATGCCAACTCACTTCTGGCCACCGTCAGCGGCAGCTCACAGGTTCAGATGGAGGTAACTCATCTGCAGAATAAGTCATTTGCAATCTTAAAGGTGGGGTTTGTAATTAGTCTCTCAAAACGAACTTCAATGTTGCTTTAGTTGAAATTCGTTGCATGTTAAGGTGATCAATAATTCCATTCAGAGCGATGGGAATGACGGACAGATGGAGCTGTCACCCAAACCGACCTGCCGACCTGTGAGCTCACTGCTGCAGCACGTGACTGGAGCCCTGTAGTCGATGGAGCTGAACTCCCAGCATGGTCTCCTCCACTTGTCTCCCCCCTCCAGCAGTAGTCGGGCACTGTATGTTCCTGTGCTATGAGGGTGTGGCTTTCTCACGAGGGCCGGGGAAAGGATGTGTTTAGTTGCTTTTCTTTGAAAATTCATTTTTAATATCCTTTATAGAAGATTGTGTCAGTCTTATTATTTAATTCCCTGCAGGATTACCATTAAATCCAATTTTCTAAACCTACCAACTGTTCATTTAAAGTTGAAAGTCAAAGATCTTTAGATATGGATAGTTCGATTTTTAATTAGAATATGAGTCAACACGGAGCTGATATTTGCCAGGAAAACATCCCACAAATTGCATTTATTAAAACCCATTTTTTGTCCTCTGCAATAATTAGAAATGCCAGCAACAAAAAAGCAAATGACAAATAAGTAAACACACCTACTGTTTGTTTGGGGAAACAAAATTATGCACTAAGAAGCCTATTTGTTGTTTAATCTCTGTGAGATCATTGTTTACTGTGCTGCAGTGCCTTTGTTAATGCCTTTCAGATGCAGTGAACATGTTTGTTTGTGTGTTTAACCATCAGAAGTATCAAAGTAAACCCAGTGCAGGAAATGAAAGTGAATAATCCTCATTATTCTCAGAATCTTCGACACATTTGACCCAAATAGCAGCAAATACAGATGCTTTACAGGTGAAGGGTGAATCTCAGGATCCATTGTTACATGTTTCTTTTCTTGTGAAAGCGGCAGCAGTTTGTTGCTCTCTCTTCGGTGACGCTCCTGTTGCTGCTCGCTTCAAACATGACCAGACTGATAATATGTGCTAATGAGAACGGGCATGAATTTAAAATCAAACTCCAATGCAAAATTAATTCCTGGATAGTGGTTTGTGAAAAGAAAGAAAGGAAGAAGGGGGAATTTAATCCTGCACAGTAATGAATTTCCAACACTCTCACCCGAGTCAGATGATTTTAAAACCAAGTCGTTAAATTATTCACCATCTCTCACTCCTCCCGTTTAAAAGCCAATTAGGTGAACACTTCATGGAAATCAGGCGCAGGATTTGATCTCCTGATGTTGAGTTGAATTCAAAGGGGAATAAATTACAAAGAGTTGACAGTTTGAAAAGTGAAGACCTTGTATGTCTGACACTCCTGTCAGGTGAATACCCACCAGATAAAACAACAATTATCAGCTTTTATTTCACCCTTTTTACTATTATTCATCTCTTGGAAGCGCTAAATATTAAAAAAGTATTTTTCTGCTATGATATTTCAGAACATAAGAATAAAACAAATCATTGTATTGCTTGTGAACTGAACTAGTCTCATTCTTAGACTTTGTTTCCTATATTTATGCTAAGCTACGCTAATTGCTGCCCGTCAGAATTTACAGTAGGACTATCATTAAAACTCATCCGATGTTAAGTGTGTCTATTCTGGGCTACTGGAGACATGGCGATGCAACATGGCAGCAACAGAGGGTCTGTTCCTGATGTAAATACGAGCTCAATCTAGGGTAAATAATTTATGAATATACACTTGAAAATATCAATACAATTCCTTTAAAATGACTAACATGACAAAAAGCAAACATACCCAACATTCAAATCAAGTCTACATAAACAACCCATGGTACAGACATGATGAAAAAAAATTCTGTTTCGAGGCCAGAATGAATTTCATCTCACCAGTGTGGCAAATGGCACGTAAATGAAAATGCATTGGAAATGATAATGGCAGTAATATTGCGCCACTGTGTCACTAGTGCCTCGGCATTCTTTGTCCTCAGGCGGTTTCAAAGCATTTCTTCATCTTGTTTCCTCAGCCTAGTTTGTGAAACTCCACCAGCGGTGCACACGAGAACACTCCCACTCAACCTCCCAGCCTGCTGAGAGCACTTGAAAGCAATTTTCTTTTAATCAAGTTCACTATAAAGGCCCCTCTGATGCCAACCTCAGCAACACTACCATTTTGTTTTTTTATTTCAGCTCCATCACTCTCTCATTCTCTGTGTCTGTCTCTCTCTTTCTGTCTCTCTCTCTCTCTCTCTCTCTCTCTCTCTCTCTACATTATATTGATTTCTTCATGAGTGCTATGAAATACTTTTTTTCCAACATAATGAGATTTCTCGTTATTGTCTCTCAGGACTGATGGGAATATATGTGCGCTCTTAAGTGGAGTTCTCACTTTGGTATATTTGCATCTAGTTAAGAGGAACAAACAGCTTTGTTCTTATTGTGCCGCAGGTTTCTGACCTCAACGTGAACTCGGCTTACATACTGAAAACTGAAGTATCAATATACCCTGTGTCAAAGGCATGCTATGCAGAAATAACCAATAACCAGTTCAATCAGCTGCGATCTGTAATTTCATCTCAAGATGGTGCCACATCTTCCACACCTAACCTGCAAGAGAGAAACGAGCCCTTTCCAGCAAAAAGTTAGATGTAGTTTGAATCATGTTGTGGGTGAAAGCCTATAACTAAAGTGGCTAATCATTATTTCTTAAAGTTAAAGGTGCATTATGCAGGATTTACCCGAACACATTTTAAAGACTCATCCTAAGGTAATCTCTCTCAGTATTTTTGTAGGCACATACAATTTTGAAAAAGTTATTCAAAAAAGTATTCAAAGGTCTTGACCTCATTACTCGAGCACCAAATATCACATCCAAGAAGCCTTCTCCCATTCATTTTGTTTTATATTTGGATCAATCATAACTATCAGTCTAATGTATTCCAGTTCTTTCGTAAAGATCCACAGACAGACATTTTGAGAAACACCACATTGGAAAACATTATTCAATCAAGATACAAATTTAACCTGAAACCTTGTCAAAACAATCTTATATCATCTCCTCTGCAGAAGTCATTAGTTTAATCCAATCCCAATCTTAGTGTAACTGTCTTTGCCATACGTCGTTACTCCTTCAACATCATCTTTTAAAAGTCAGATGGAGTTTTTCGCTCCTTTTCCACACTCTGTTCGTCCCCGCCTCACCTCCTCCCAATGTCCTCAGGCAAAGAAGTTTCGGCTGCATCACGTTAGTAAAAAACATATTTGACGTGCCCACCGTTTAACAGTGGGTGACCTTGAGCGTGACGCTCCAGAGTGAATATGAACGTTACCTTAGCGCTGCTGCACTGTTTATATGAAAGAGCAACTCGCTCCACTCATCATGGCCGCAGACGTTCCAGGTGTCTGTTAAATATTTGATTAGCAGTTGAATCATTCTGTTAACGACAGCATGTTCATTACTACATCATTTTGTTGCGGGAGGGGCCTCCCAACGGCAAATGTGAAAACATGATGTGAATTAGGAATGACGCAGGAATCCACTCAACCTTCAAATTTGAGATTTCGTCAGATCAAGTGCCATTTCTGAAACAGTCCTAATACTCTCTGTAATACACCTTTTCGACCACCGGGGGTTAGAGACAGATATCCGTTATATTGTAAGTTGTTGAAACCACTGTATTTACGCAGCATAAATACTATATATATATATATTATATCTCTTTTCATTTTAAGTCAGAGCTGACAAAAGAAAGTTCAACTCTTGTTTTTGGTTTCTCTAAAGATGCCAAGATCTTAAGTCCCTAGCTTAAATGGTATATCCACACCATTTATACTATATATTATGTATAAATATAAAGTGTGAAAGCCAGAGAAAGAAGCCTTTCTGAAACATATATGTACATATCTCAATCATCATATAAATATCTCAATTTGTTCTTACTATATTTATGCATGTGTTTGTTCCTTTGCAGTCTCCAAAGCCTGTTTGTTTCCCTCACATACTGATGTGCATGAATGTGTTATGGTGTCTTTACATCAAGGACAGAAAATACCAGCTGAATTATTGCACATTCAGGAAGCCTAACACATATATCTCCCGTAATATTTAATGTGCACGAGTCATAAATGTGTTTTCCTCCCAAACTCTGAAAATTATTCCATCTCTTAAAATGAGTGATATGAGATTTCTGTCTCCAGGCAAAACACACACACACACACACACACACACACACACACACACGCACACACACACATCATTTAGTTTAACAAGAATAAGGTGGATGCGCTTGGAGGTGATGAATTTTCAAACTATGCTGCACATTTGTCCGCAGGTCAAGGAGCCTCCGGTGTTTCTCTGTGACCGAAGCTGTCGGAGGACTGACTGTTCGGACCCACAGGTAAGTCTCACTCTTTGTACCGTCTCTCCTCAGGAGCCGTCATGTGACGGACGGTCGCCCCGAGTTAAGATCAGACGTTATGAAGTGTGAGCACTGTTTGATGTGTCAAGACAAGATATATATACGTGAGCCCCCCTTCCCTCTTGTATTTATAGAGCTCTATAACAGGACTGCCCTGCTTATGTATTCACCACACCACCGCGTCGGCGCTCACATTTACATCATTAATATTAACGATGCCTTTACCGACTTAATCTGTTCGGCGGATAATAGAGTGTGGGCTCAGGGGTAAAAGTTTGAAACCCGGATAGATCAATACTCCAGAGGTGTAATCCCTAACCCCGGAGTTATCTGGACCTTTCTTTCTATAAATATTCAAGTGGCTCGCATGTATCTACCAGAGAAGCTACACATTCCCTTCACCCAGCGCTGCTGCAGTGATCCCCGAGGGGAAAACCTGTGGACTGGAGCCTGGACTGGACTGAAGCCATGTAGACAGATTACAAGAGTCTGAGACTCAGCAGAGGAGCAGCATGGTGACTTCAGTCTGCAGAGACTCACATATCACTACGATAATCACCGTCTACCTCAGAATATAGAATTCTTCCAATGAGCACACAGAACCAACCAAACAATATTATAGTTTTTTTTAAACAGAGAACTCCAAATCCAATTTCATTAAAAAAAATTAAAAAAACCACACAACTGCTGCACATTTTTATTACTTTTAGAATAATTTTAACAGTGAAACTGCTGAAGTCATATATATTTGACTAATCAGGAGCTAATAGTTTAAAAGCCGACTGCAGATCTGGTATGGAAATTGTAACCTCCCCCCAGCTGCTGAGTTTTATTGAAACTCCAAAACGAACTGTCAGCAGAGAGGGTGCTTTAATTAATAAAAATGAGAAATGAATACGGCCCTCAATTATCTTTATATTGGATATTAAAGTGCAGCAGTGGTGATGGGAATGTGAATTCAAGTACAACCGTAGTGAAATCTTATCGGTTAATGGGGACATTTCCTTGACTTCTCCTATTTCCTACTCTCGCTCTCCAGCCTGGTTCATTTTCAGAGGGGGAAAAACTGCAGAGCTGCAAAAAGCCGAGGTGATTATTTTCACTTCCTGTATCTACCTGTTGTTTTGATGATGAGATCCTGGGCTCAAGTTGTACAACAGTGAGGCAGAGTTGTGCAGGGTTCGCTTTACGATGTGTGTTAATGAGATGACTCCGGTGTCCATGTGTAGCCTTTTTTTAATTTACACACGCTTGCTCACTGTGTGAGATGAAATCGCTATATGCATCCGCGGCAGCATGGTCTCTGCAGCATTAGAGGCACAGTGTAAAGGTCTCGTAAGTGTCCAGCCGTGCCCTGCGCCATCCGCCCTGCGGTAGTTACACCGGGGAAGACGACGCCAGCCGAATAAGTTATTTTCGTTTTTCCGTCCTTGGTTTTAAATCCCGCGTTTTTTAATGATGGCACCTTCACAACACTCAGGTTGAATCGTATCGGTGTTGACCCTCGTGGGCCGAGTTCCGGTGCCACTTTCCAATCTGTGTTAATGAGATGACTCCACTCTGTCTGTGGGTCACGGTGATATTTACAGAAACCACTGTAGCGGCAGCCATCCTCGCCTCCCCGTGGCGCTCCCTCGCCTCATTTGCATAGCTTTCAGACTTCCCTCTCTCGCTCTCCCTCTTCCAGCGCTCTCGCTGTGCTCCTCCATGATCGACAGGCTCCTTCGCACTTCTCTTCAGCTTGTGTCGCACATGTTAATTAAAGCCTCTAATTAGCTTTCCCCACTAAAAGGCTGCATTAAATCAGAGTTGGAATGGCAAATGATTCCTGGCATTAGCATAATTGTGTTTTTGAAGTGTAAAGATTCGGGCATTAGGGATGCTAGTACGCGTTTTTGTCTCAGTGATTTGTTGTGTTTGCGGCTCAGAGCCCAAGGGGCCACTGGAGGTTGTATTTGTGGGTTGTGGGGCCCCGGGACCCTACAGGGGCCACACACTAATGAGGCCTGCTGCTCGCTGATGGAGCAGAGACAGGGAAAACAAACCTGTGATGTGGTTCCCTCAGGTGGTGGTGGGAGCCTGACGGACCGGAACAGGACACTGGTGTGTGTGTGTGTGTGTGTGTGTGTGTGTGTGTGTGTGTGTGTGTGTGTGGAGGTGTGTGTGTGTGTGTGTGTGTGTGAGTGTGTGTGTGTGTCACAGAAAGAGAGGACAAATAGGAGAGAATGTATTTTCCTTATTCATTTATGCATTTATTTGTCTTTAATCATTTGTCTAATGCATGATAGAATTGCCTTCTGGCAGGAATTGAATACAGTCAACTGAATAATTTTTTACTTCAAAGTAAAAAATAATCTGCATATAATAAGAATATAAAAAAAATATTATATATTATAAGCATATTGTTATATATTGATGTGTGTCAGTGAGTTACCCACAGTGAACTTTGACATACATATACTGTATATACTGCTGTATAAACACAGTCATCATTTACATCTCCATTTGCAGTATATAGACATCTATAGTATAAGCTCTTACATAGTGATGGCTGTATAATGGAATACTGTGCTCGCTGAATACACAGCAGCTCGTACCCCGGGTCATGATTTCTATTTCAATGTGGATTTCCTTGTGATTACTGCTGTGCACATCCTCAGCTCAAACATGACTTGAGCTGTCACCATCCCATGTATCGTGGCCCGGAGCAAACATGATGCACTTTTCAGGAAGTTCCTCGGGCGATGTTGCGCACCGGCTACTGTAGCAGCTAAATAATTCAGGCCGAACTTGACTACTCAGAGGCACAGTGGTGGAACCGTGATAGTTTTGGGGGCGGGGTGGGGGGTTGTGTGATAGCCGAGAGTGTTGTCATATGAGTTATTATTGAAGCAGCCAGATACATACCACAATACAGCAGATTCTTACCTCAGCCTCGAAGCTGCTTCAGGCACCAAAAGTGATTAAGATGCGTGCGAGGAGTCGGAAAAGAATGATGTCAGGAGGAAGAGGCTGCATACTGAATTATCACCACTTCTACACAAGGCTGGTTTAATTTGGATTAATTCTAATTAAACCAGTTTTAAGTGTCAGCATTAAAATCCTTTCTCTTTTTTTTTAAAGACATTTGCCTGCACAAGGCCACGGTGCAATATTGTGTAATATCTGTTTTTACAAGTGAGATTCTGACAGAGCAAGAAACGAGGAGGAGAAGCAGGAGGAGGAGGAGGAGGAATATGGAGACTGCAAGCAGAGTCAGAGGCTGTGTGGAAGCCTCACATTTATTATGTCTGTTTCACTGGTGCTGTGAGCGAGAACACAGTAGGAGATCTCCGACAGCCATCAGAGAAACCAAGGGCTGTGCCAGAGGCTGGATTTACACAACAACACAAAAAACATTTCACCCCATGTGACCTGCATGGGACTTTTTTTTTCTCCTGATTCTCAAAGTTTTGCCAACTTTATGTAGCTGCGGCTGCCAACAGGAAATATTCCTCTAGTGCACGAGCTGTGATTGTTGGCAGCGGTGCAGCCTCCACATCCGCCCAAGCTCCATGCATCAGTAGAGGCTCTTGTTGTCAACAGGTGTAAAGTTCTGAGCTTTACTCAAACCGCCTTAAGAGTCAGAACTCGGAGACAAGCAGGGGGTGGAGGCTGAAATAGAGCATAAACACAAACAACAGCAGCAGCAAACATTTAATTGTAAAACACAGAGCGACAGTGCGCAGTTGGCAACGCACAGGCCATGTAATTACAATATTTCTGGTGGGAATGTGTTCCCCTCATTTACTCTGCCTCTCCTATTTAAATTCAAATTGAGTTTTTTCACTCATATAATCATCAAAGTATATTATTCCCAAAACAGGTTGTGTGAGCTGTGAAAGTTAGCTACTGGTATTATCCTACATATAAGAATATTTGCATACCTCACAACCAGTGAACACTTGATTTTCATTTCAGATTTGATGCAAATGCATTCAAAGAAGAAACTGCTTCAAGAAATACCCGCCCTGATTGTTTGCCATTGGAAATATCCTGAAACCACCAAGCTCAATAGGGCTCATCTTTAGAGAACTATGAATGCCTATGTTGTATTTCAGTCCATCATTGTACTAGAGACGGCCATCATTGTACTAGTATGATTGGAAAAAGGACCATTTCTGCCTCCGGAACCCCAAAAGCATTTGGCAGTTCTGTATAAGATACAAATGGAAATGTGGAGCTGGAGAGACGAGGACAGGCTCTGAAATTCAAGAGTACAAATTAGTTTCTAGTGACACAAGAATGTGTAGAAATGGAGTTTTGTCTGCTGGCTGCCTCCGTGCGGCGGTGGCCAGTCTTTATGCAGTCTGTGTGGCTGTGCTGCACGAGTTAAAGGTCAACTACAAATGATGTCCAGGCTGCCGTTTCTACACCTTGTGTTGAGTTGACATGGGGAAAAGAACAAGCTTCCCGCAGTCACAGGTGTGTGTTCCCACATCAGACCATTAGATTGGAAATGGAGCATGAGTCACTTACAGGTGTGCATGTATTAGCCACTGCACAGCAGCCATGACTATATTTATCATAGATTTCCTTCATGTGAAAAGAGTAAGTAAAGAGTTGTGTTCCTCACAAACAAATGTGTGTGTGTGTGTGTGTGTGTGCGTGTTCAGTTTGTGAGATGGCTGCAAAGTAGTGACAAGTTGACAGGCACAAGAATAAACTGATATTTTCATTAAAATCCCACCGCTTCATTTAAGATGGAGAAGAAGAAATATCATGACTCAAATATGACAGGTAAACACACACACACACACACACACACACACACACACACACACACACACACACACACACACACACACACACACACACACACACACACACACACAAACACACACACTCACACTCGCACGCGCGCGCGATCCCTCTCCGAAGCCTTGATTGAGTGTAAGTGTCTGGATTGGCGGTCAAGGTCAGCTGATAATGGGAGAGATTGAGGACAGGCTGAGGCGGGGGTGGTGGTGGTGGGGGAAGGGGGGGTTGCGGGGTGGTGGTGGTTGGCAGCAGTCTCAGGTAATGAGATTTACGACCCTCGGCTCTGTGTGCACCCCCCCCCTCCCCCTGCACCCCCTCGCCCATCGGCTAACATGATTTATAGATCTAATAGGCGTCAGCGCTCGCTGCCTCAGATAGAGGCTTCGCATTATCACTGGGGGAGAGTGGTCCGTTCAAAGGGCAGGACTACAGAGACATCTCTACTATCGTGTCTGTGTGTGTACATGTGTGTGTGTGTGTGTGTGTGTGTCAGAGCATGCCATGAAATGTCAGAGTGCACGTCTTGACATCAAACTTATTACTACTACTTTGTTCTAGTATGAGGAAGAGTCACATTTCAAAGTAGTTAAATAGAAATTTACTTTCTCATCTATTGTGTCACATTTGTTGATATTTGGTACCTGCAGCTCTAATTAGTATTTTAAAATATACTATGACAATCATGTAAAACAAATCATATTTCTTATTTTCCATATCACTGGTGCCAGTGATATAATAACACTTTTCTCTGCAACTTCACATCAGAAAGAGACTTTAAAATCAATTAAAATAAGTGGGTATATAGTATCAATATTAATGGCCTATATAAGACTTTTTTTACATTGTCAGTATTTAATCAAAGCTCCATCACTGCAATTGGGTTGTTTACCCATTTGAATTCAATATGACATGATTGCCATACAAAGTCAATTCAAATGATAATTTTTCGTATAATAATAGTTTGCCAGTCACAACACAGGAGTTATAATTCAACCAACGTCCTTTGGAAAAACAAATCACACAAACAAGTGTTTGTTGAATGTAATAGAATATTGACACGGTGACATTCCGGTGTAAAAATCTTAACTAAAACAAGTTCTGTTGGAATTAAAATCCGTTGGTGATTCGCTGCCGCCCAGATGTAATGGGTTCACTCCAACACGCCACCCTCTGTGCTGTTGTGCTCCAGCAGCTCCCCACAAAATGACATTCCATAGAAACGGCACACAAATGATGCCATTGTTCCAATACACCGCGCAAGCCAGCCGAGGCATCGCGGCGGCGAGGAGGCAAGCGTTGAACTTGGAGCTCATTACGGCACCAAGTCTCCAAGAACAGCAGAACAACAGAGGCGACGTCGAGCGTCTGCTCAGTTCTGTTTACTGAAGCTCCGCCACACAACACCCAAACAATATGGTGTCAGCCAGATTGCCTCCCAATTGCTGCAGTGCTAATATTTGCACTAGGCCTGCTGTACGTGTCGCAAACGATGGCAGACACACACACACCGACACGCAAAAACAGCCCCTTCAGTTGTTTGTTCTCGCGCATTCTTCCGTTGCGTTGTCGTTTGAGAATTAAACCAATACGCCCCCCGTGCAGCCCTTTCGGTGTCTGGAGTTTATTCAGCTCGTACGTCTTTGTGCCAAGAAGCGTTTACTTTTAACCGAGCAACACTGACGAGCTCAGTCACACTGTGACATTTGAGGCAGGAGTCGCATTAATGCACCGTACCTGTTTAGCATGAGAGTGCGTATTGATTCCTGTAGTTGTTTTCCAAGCCTGCTCTTTAATTTCTCATTTTACTGAAGAAAGTAAACACAGATGGAGGGGTGTTTAAAGATTAAAAAACTTTGGGAAAGGTCAATGCAACTGAGTTGCTCGATATCAAAACGTAGGACATCAATTAAGCCATATTCAACACTCAGTATGTGTCTTTTCCATGGCATTTAACTCACTGCTCATTTGGCTGTAAAAGGAAATTGCGAGACAGGATATTTAAATGTAAAACTCGGCCTGCTTCCATTTTTAATGTCATTTGTTAATAATTGGCTGCACATTACCTTAAGCCTGACCATAAGTCACAGTTTTAAAATAGAAAGCCAGAATGTCACTAATGTGATTCTGAATGGCTTCCGTGCAGATTCATTTACAGTTTCATAAAAAAAAAAGAAAGAGCAGAGTTTTACTGATTCAACTTAACAATACTTTTACTCATCTATGTATATCATCATTTTCTGCATTGGAGCATTAAATCTCCAGTCTTTATCTCATTTTTATCTTTTTGTTTATCCATAGTTCTGCATCTATTTTCATAATCTGTCTGTTAGACTACATACACGTTACTTTGTATACGCTGTTTCCTTTTTTTAAAAGATTCTCCAAATGAGGAGTGAAGCCCCAGATTACATTTAAACTCTTGTAAACAAGCCATTTAACGATTATTATGAGCTATCAACACATAAATCACTATGAAAAGACACACAACAGATATAATGAGTAAGAATGTGCCTCTCCTTGCTCTTCAGGCTCTTGCAAAGACGTCTCACTCTGCTGAGTCACCTGAAGCTGCCCCCCCCGCCCCTCCCCGGCTCCCCCCGTGCCTCTGGAATCACATTTATCATCCCTCCTACTTCATTTTATCTCATCACTCCCTGTTGTGTCTCTGGGCGGACGTACATCGGTGGTTCAGCCCGCAGGGAAGTTTTTCAACTGGAAAACAGGTGGGATAAGACGTGCCCAAAAGAAAGAAATAATACATCACACTCTGTTCGAAAAGTTTTAAGCTCCTGGAATCCAAAAGAAACAAAACAACTTCCTCGTTTCTTCCAGGAGTTCAATAAAAATGTAAATAAAAGCGGCACAAACAAAGGGGCTTTGGATGATCTTTTTTTAATTTTGTAAATTGTGGCTACTCAGGTCTTTTCACCTGAGGTAATTCTCTGGGATGCAAGGACAATAAATGTTGCTGTTCATGTTGATTTCTCTGTGGCTTTTCGGCTGCCTTATTAACAAAGAGGCAAAGGGGCATTTTTTAAGGCTGCTGTTTGAAATTCTGGTGCTAAAAAAATAGAAAAGTCTCTGAGCTCTAAAGCAAAGCATGAATATCTGGAGGTTAGAGAAGTAATCAAAATGCAGTACATGAGCCGGGAAAACAATAAAACTTTAAGGTGATGCCGAGGACAGCTTTAGCTGTGGTATAATTCAGACTTCTGTGATCTCGTAAATCACTTTCCTTTATGCTACAAATACGTCCGGTGCGAAGAGGTTCACCGCCCGACGGCTACATCCCATAAATGTGTCTTATATATGTGTGACACTTTGATGCAAACACCGGAGACACATGTTCAATAAACTCCACAAATGTACACTCGAAGCACATGAATGGCAAACAAGTACAGGAGGAGTCTTGTGCTGCAGAAACATCACAGCTTTGTCTCGACACAGCGGAGGACAGTTGTTGCCAGAGAAGCTTAAAATGGCTGCTGGAAATCAGGAGACTGGAGCTGAACCAAGCCCAGCAGACGGTGGATAGGCCTGTGGTTGGATGGCTGGGTTCGGAGGCAGCAGCTTGTTAGGGTGGAAATGGATTAGCGCGAGGCACAATGGGAGTCTTAGGCGTGTCTGTGGTGTTGTGTTAAAGCCCTGCCTACGTTGCCCGGGCTGCTAGACTCATTTATACCCAGCAGTGCATGCAGCAGCCAACTCTCACACACACAGGGCTTTTCTAATTGCCATGGTTTCTTCTGTGCTCGCAGCGACAGCTTTGATTCAGCATCCATCAAAGCCGCGAATTAACCCGCGGCCCCGCACGATTGTTATGTTTGTGGCATGCAGCTGGTTGGTGGATTTATTTCTCTAACAATCTTGCGTTGCGTTGTGGGGGGACACCTAGGACAGTTTGGGTCGGTCGGACGGAGAGTTAGCTCTGCCTGCACATCCAAACCAAACAAAGACAAATAGAGTTTTTCAATCAGAGAAGCTAAAAATTCTTGCTTCCTTCAACAGTCAATATAAAAGCTGATCAATCCTTATTTAGACAGCATTTTGAGGATGTTTGCTGTAATGTTAGCAAGTTAACACACAAAACTTAGATATGCTCACATTTAGGAAATGGCGCCACCCATGGAAATGATGCATAGAATTCAGGATATTCATTGAAATGGCACCACTGTCTGATGGCTGTCAGTGTGGGGATCATCATGTAGTTTATTTACAATTCCACGTCCCTTCGAAAATTCTCATTACATTGCACCTGTCACTGACCCTTAACGATCATTACGAGCATTTGAAACATCTCTTTATTGCTCATCTTGGATCGAACTATCAGTTCAGTGTATGTTTCACTCTGCCCGGTTCACACCTACAATCACGCGTACTGGCAATTTAGAGCCTCCAATGATCCCAAAGCCATACCTTCATGTCTGTGGACTGCGCGAGAATCCACAACAGCTGGAGGGAAACTCATGCAGGCGAGCCTCCCACAGAAAGTTTATTAAAAGAGAATTCACAGACAGAGAGACAGCAGAGGTGGAGGCTCTGCGTGTGACAGAGAAGTCAACCTTGGAAGGTGCACTATCATCAAAAGTCACTTGAAAAGATTCGACAGGAGGGAAAAAAAAAAACTAGATGTTTCTACGCTTACGTTTTCAGAAATACTCACTTTGAGCCTGATGATGTGGAGCTTTCCTTTTGATACCAACAATGTATCATATGCAGTGATTATATACTCATAGTGCTCAGGTGATGTGTTTTTAAGTCTTCACAGTAATTCACAATGTTCCTGAATTGTAATGAACATTGAAAATAGATTGTTTTGCAAACATTTTGGGAAACATAACCATAACTACTTACTTCTGCCCAACACTGGCTATGAAGCACCACTCGAAAATAATAGGAAAACTTGAAGTAGTTTTGGAGAGATTTCCGAAAAACAAAAATGATTCACCATTGTGCCAAATGTGTCCAGCACCAAATGTGTGTGTGTGTGTGGTCATGCTTTGTGCAAGTGCACTCTGGGTAAATGAGGATTGACAGGTCCCGAATGCCCTCTGCAGCGAATAAATGGATAATGGAGAATCCTGTTGTGACGCCTCCCGTCCTGTGTCTGAGATGAGACACGTCGCCATCTGAGCACTGCGATGACACCGCCCGAGATTGATTTTTCCGTGTGTGTGCATGTGCACACCCGTGTTTATGAAGGAATGACAGGAAGTTGATTTTATACCCTGACTTTTTCCATACCATCAGTCACACTATTTACATATTCATTCCTCATAATATAATACAGTGACAGGGGTGTTATTTTGTCGCTGCTTCCAAAATGTCAGTTTTGCATTTGTGCACAACAGACAAGGACACACATCATGATCCCAATTTGAATTCCAAGACTTCACTTTTACTCATGTGTATCCACTCATGAATAAATGTCTAAGATATATATGAAGATCTTTTAAATATAAATTAATGACACCTTTAAATTGCTTATTTCATCCAAGTAGCGATCTGTGTCCACATTTCTGAAGCAACACGTTTTCAGCTTTTCTTGATAAATCACTGCATTATGGTGCTAATTGTTTCGCTTTCAAACGTATTAAAAGCTAAGCAAAGACACTAAATCCTAATTTTCCGATGTGTGGGCAAACACTTATATTCTGGATTCCAATTTTCTTAATCGTCGTAATTAATAATTTTCAGCATAACTGATGCAGGGAATACAAAAGAAATAAATGAATACATGAATATGAAGGAAGTACTGTATGGTATGAAAAGCATATGAAGTCACGGAACGGAGAGAGTTTCATGTCAACCATGCACTGAATTCTAAGCAGAATGACAAAAGCAGCAGGCTGCCTGTAAACATATGAATATATGTAGTAGTGTCCCATGTTGTTTCCATTGCAGTGTGAGAACCTGCCTCTAGCCCTTCACAGTGCCATGGAGTTCATGCGAAACTCCAGATTTTCTTTTCTATGACTGTTACATGTCTGCAGAGGACTTTGGTATAGTGTGTGCAAACCATAGACTTTCTCTCTCTCTCTC
>JAFBJT010094070.1:0-10727 GCA_016785325.1 Chascanopsetta lugubris
TGTGTGAATTGTCCATGGGGAGGGGATGAAGTATATGGCCAAGAGAGTACAAAAGTCCTATTTTTGCCACTGCGTCCCATATGTCCCACAAGCTGAAGTGAGGAAGAGTGTCGCATCAAACTCCACTGAAAGTGGAAGTGCAGCTGTGGACAAGCCAGTATCTGTGTGAGCGGTTTAGACAGACACTCACATTTCATCCAAAAACATCTCGACAGTGTCCAGATCCAGCTGAGAAAGACGGAAATGGACTGTGTGCGAAATGGCTCTGGATGGATGTCTCCTCAATGGATTTGGCTCGACTGTTCACTTTGTCTCTTTAAACGCAAACTACACCAAGCCACTCGTCTGCACTGCACTTGCATTTACTGTGCTTTCCTTTTGCACCTTAAATATAAGATCACCTTTATGGTCTGACCTTGTCTGAAGGCAGATGTGTTTGCCTCCCACAGTCCAGCTCTAAGATGGAGCGCCATCGCAGAGATGACAGTCGATCAGATGGAGATAACTGGCTTCACTTTGAGACTTAGACCTTTGAGCCATCCACAATGTTGGACTTGATCGAAAGACGTGTCTGTGCGGTGACTTTCTCAGCTTCACCGGCCCCACGGGGCCGGGATCCTCCTTGGACTGTGACCTTGAGAAAGTTAGAATTGTTTGGACACTGTCCCTTCAGTGATTTGCGGCTGCTCTTGGTTATAAGGCAGCAGTGTTGTGATAAGATCAAGTTCCATATCGGAGAGCAGGGAGAATTCTTCCATCCCTCCCTTCACCGTCAAATAAAGCTGTGCCGCTTCACTGCTTTATCGACATGTGCTGCTGCTGCAGTCGGAAAATGTTGTCCCATAACAGTGGGATCACCGCACTCTTCTGAACAGTCTTGTTGGAGGGACAATTGTTTGCTTTAGCATTTGAGAAACTCTTGTATGTTTGACGGCCGGTGTCTTCAGCCAAACGTTGAGGTCTGTTCTTCCTCTTGCGTTGTCCACCCTCCCGCTCGAGACACACATTCTAAGTGGCTGTCAGTGAAAGCCACCACAACCACAGCTGCCGTAACGATGAAGAATTACAAAGTGAATGCACCGTGATGAATTCATACAACATACTTAAACATATACGATTCACAAGCTTTTCAAGGGATTAACCACACATTTGACAGTCCTCATGCCTGAAAGTCAAAGAAAGATATTACTCAATAGATTATATATATTACTATGAAGTATTAATTGTATATAGTGCAAGATACATACAATACATTAAAGTGTGTCCACGTTTTTCATCAGACTGACAGATTTAAGACACATATACTGTGTGCGTGGAATCAGTGTTGTCTGGTTTTTAGTCAATGAAAGGTTTTTAGTGATTGATAGTCTCGTCTCGTTCGCATGTGTCTTTGAGTGTGTTTAGGTGTTTATATCTGTTTTTCTCAGCTCCTGAGGCCCTTTTCCACCATAAACATCCACGTGTCATTAACGGCGTAGGCCTCATGGAGACCAGAGCCTGAGGTCAAATTTCATTTCCGAGCTCCCGGTTTTGGTTCGGGCTCAGTATATATATATTGTGGTTTAAAGGCATGAATTAGTGATGGATAAAGGTATCGTATGTGGGATTTTCTTAAAGTAAAGCTCTGTAGAGACTTGTATAAAAATAATCTCTACCACACAGACACTGCTCTCTGCCTCTGTGTTTGTATTTCCTTGTTTTGCTGTGTTCTGGGCTTCTCCTGGGACGCAACATTTGGGTGAGTAAGTGCTGGTGGTTAGCTTAAGTACAACAAACGTAACATTCCTGCGATAGTACAACTTGCAATTTTAGTTGCAAAAACACCAATTGTTTGTGTGTGTGTGTGTTTTATGTAAAATGACAGTAGCAACATGGAAGCATGACATTCAGCCTGACTATTTCATGGATATAGTTGAGAGGTTTCAATAAACACACACACACACACACACACACACACACACACACACACACACACAGACCAGTGAGAGGAAAACCTTTTACATATTTGATGCACTTCCATCAAGGAAACCAGACCAATTGGAAATGGATGTGAGGAGCTGTTGGTAACGACAAGCCAGTGCTTTCAGTGTATTCGCTAGAGCTGCAAGTTTGGCATCCCAGATGTTGGGATAAATAGTGCAGCTGTGGCGCAGCTGTGACTTTAATGGAGCCCGCAAGACAAGCAGCAAACAAAGGTCAAGCCGTAGGTGGCCTTGAGCTGTGTCTCTTAAATGAGCTGTTTTTTTGGTCTTCAAAAAGAAGCGAGAAAAACACTGGCCTTGGATATTATCTACATCATCACAGCAGTTCAGCTTCTACTTTCAGGCATGTCCCTCTCCCCTTTGAAGACGTAGGGAAGTGAAAAGGTCACGAGCACGGTCGGGTTGATACGAAGGGAGTGGCTCTGCAGCTCTTATCTCTTCCAGGAAAATCTCTGGAGGACAAATGGCTCCTGAATTCCAAATGGGGTTTGGGAGACACAGAGCGTCTCTTCTCCCCGCAGGTCTGTGGGTGCTTCAGATCCACCATGAATGCAGCCGCGTTCCTGGTGGGAGTTCTGGTCCGGAGCCACATAGCAAAGAGTGTTTTTTCAGGGGAATGCTTCCCGTGCCTCGGTCCCACCACAGGCCTCGTGTTGTTGTCGCAGATGCTGAGCGGCACATCCTCTTCACGCTCGAGAAGAGGAGGAAAAATGAGGCAGAGACCCACTCCATGCATACCTCCTCCCTTCTAGATGCCGATCGCTCCCTTCTTCCACGAAATGTCTTCGCTGAACAGATGTGACGGGGCCCCTGTCCTCTCCTTCCATTTGACCTGCATTGTGCAAGCGACAATACTCAGCGCTGGTAATTAATGATCAGTGTGTCATAATCCGAGACTCCCGACACCGCGGGTGCAATTTCAGATTCTCTTCAAATTTCACCAGGCTTTTGTTGCCACGGGAACATCTCGGAGTTTGTGATGGAAAATGAATCAAAACGAGCTAACGGGCTATTACATTGTCGCCCCAGGACTGCATCAGCGTCGCGTTGACTTCCTGTTTCTCTGAGGCCAGTAATTCTCGGTGTTAATAAAGGCAGGGCTCCGGAGCGATGCATCGGACGCAGCATATGTGGCACCAGATGACATCGCCGTCTCACCCCCGGTGACTCAAGGAGCCCTCTGCTAAATCACTGACAGTCCTGCTGAGATGCGATCATTATCTGGAGATTTCAACACAGGAATACGTTTGGTGGCTCTGAAAGGAGGCAGCAGAGTGGGTGCAGCATGCTCTCAGCAGACGCCTGCGTCTGTCTGCAGTGCTATGCTTCAGTCTGCAGGGTAATTGGCCCTTAGTGTTGTTTACAAGTTGTTTTGCATAATCAATGTCCAAACGCCGCTGGCCGTGCAGCTGGAGGATTCTGTTTTTTAATGTCTGTCATTAGACAGGAAAGACAAACATCCCCCCCTGCTTCCTCCCCCAAAGAAGAACATGAAGATCATAGTCCCCTGTTTTCTTTTTTAATATTCCGTCAGGAAGGTTGAGCCCAAATCTGCCACGCTGAAAGTCACAGTTTAATCGCTGACAGGTGACTTCATATTACAAATGACAGAGGATTAGTGCTGGTTGTCAGGCACAGACAATGGAAATGCATGGAAATTTGGTTAGGTGTGCATGGGATTGATTTACGTCTCCTCACGTCTGACTGTCAGGCTCATTTACTGAAAGGGAAGATTAGACATGGGTGCAACAGGTCAGTGGCTGATTGACCATAGAGGGCGGCTGTGGAGCACAGGCAGGTATTACTCACAGGGTCGGGTACTGAAAGACTGCATGGATGGAACCTGTCATCGGGATGCTGGGTGTCATCGAGAGTGAAGGGCTTTTGGATTCATTTAAATGCCATAGTGTAATGACTCATGCTTTTTGTGCCAAAAAGGCAATGAAGTCATGCAGTAGCATATTGTCCCAATGCCCCGCCTCTTCCCATAAAAGATAAGCAAGAACAATAATGTAGAAAATAGTACATGAATTTCAAACCAACCTCTCAAACCATTTCATTATCTTTAATAGGCACGTGTTCGTCTCCACCTGAAATCCCTGCACCCCCCCCCCAACATCACACGTAGCTTTAATAACAGGGTACTCTGATCATGAAGGTTTGGTCTGCGGACAAAACATAATCAAGTCAACTGATAATTGAAAGTAGCTGATCACAATCGTGAGCTGCAGTTAAAGGATCATTACTGTCTTCTCTTTTTTTTCATGTGATGGATTTCCTTTGGCACCCGCATTATCACCCCTCATCATAACTTGATACTGTGTATGATGGGTGGGGATAATGGATATTAATAACAACCTTATCTCATCTTTGCTGTACAGATTAGGACGTTATCTGTGCAGTGATCCAACAATGGCGCTAAATAGGCAAAGAACATGATGATCCACTCCTGAAAAATGATAACACAACGGTCAAATTATTTTACGTGTTTGAACATTAAAAAAAAAATAACACGTTAATTCCTTTCCCTGCTAACTAAATGCTATAACCCCATCACTACATTAGTTACCTTTTTGGGAGAAGTGACTCTAACGAGTTCCTTTTATTAAGCCACATGCCCAACTCTGGTGTCTGGCCTCTGTCTCCCTGCTGCACCTGTCAATCATTACCTGCACTCATTACTTCCACCTGTCTCGTTGGCCCCGCCCCCTCTCCCACGTACTTAAGCTCCGGTCGCACTCACACTCGTTTTGTTTGTTAGACTGTTGTGCATCGAACCTGCCTTTTGTGTTTTGTACTGTCGCCATTGCCTGTCCTTAAGTTGTGTTATTGCTTAACATATCTAAACCCCATTGTGATTCCCTGTGCTCGCTCCCTGGCAGAGTTTGCTGTCTGTAAACCAACGGACACGCGATAACACAAGATGTGGTGTTTGAAGGGGTTTGCTTGGAAATAATGCAAAATGTTTGGTTTTCAGACAATTAATGGAACACAGGAACGGGGAAAACACATCTGTTCATGAAAACTAACTCCCCCGAAAAATATTAGTTAGAAATAAGCCTAAGGGACTGAATCAGACTTATTTTCCACCTCAACTTAAAATAGTTATTTTTAAATTCTGGGAGTTGAGACTGGTTTCATGGAGCCAGTACTGATTGTTGGAAAATAAGAACAGCATTGATATGCATGAAAATCTCGGAAACTAGGGAGTGAAACCGCTTTTAATCTCATCAGATTGTGAATAATGCAGATAAAGATATTTCCAAGCCCCTCATACTTAATTCATACTCAAACATCAAGAGATTTAGCTTTAAAGTAATTCAAAACCCAAGAGGGTGAAAAGCAATACTCTACATAATTTGAAATGTATTATAATGACTCTAATTTTTACAGTTGCCCTGGTATTAGCTTCTGTTCCTCTATAGAGGGGCTTTGCTTTGAAGCAGCTTTCAACCCTGACAGGATCTAATTAGTTTACATTGAGAACCTTGGAGCTCTCTTCACAGGCGTGTTCACCTTGACGAGAGTGTACAGTGATTGTATGGGAATAATAACAGAGACAATATTCACACGGTACTTATACAGCGGTGCAGTGCAGGGTGAGTGCTGACTCTGCTGTTGCCATCTGGGTCGTGGGATTATTGTAAAGACGAAGGTTTTTGCTTCGTAGGTTTTTCTCTGATTTGTCCCCCAACGATGATGTTGATGGTGGGTTTTTTAAATTCAATCCACGCCTCGATCGGTTTGGGTGATGATCAATCAAAAGTTTTTTTTAACTTTACTTTTATAATCTTGTTTTTCTTTGTTATGAAAAGTCGACGAGTCAGAGCAAAAAGGGAAGTACGATGTTTATTTTCATTTTTTCCATAAACTGTCGCAGACGCAACTTCATATTTGGAGCGTTGATGCGTGAATGGATATAGTTGCTCCTCACGGCTCATTTCTTTAAAGTTAGTGTCATTTTCTGCTTTCAGACAGCACACCCCATCATCTCTTCATATTATGGATATAAAGGAGCAGTGTAGTGTCTATCACCAAGTGTATAGAATCCATATGAAGCCATCTAAGAATATAGCAGGATAATACAAGCTATTTGAGCGGTTGTTTTAATGATAGTTGACATGCAACAAATGCAAAACTGCATAATATACAACATGAAACATCAAGGGGAAGAGGAGAGCAGGAGGAATGGCAGTGGAAATCATGGATTCACTGTGTTATGTGAATATGTATCTGTATCAATCGTAGATGAAATTGTACCCAGTCATCCATTCACATACAAATGCATGCAGTGCATTTCTTTGTACAGCGATTTTATTTGCTGATATATTTATCTATTCATTCATGATGAAAAAGTTGTGAAAAAGTTTGGTTTCAGTATCTTGCCCAAGGACACTTGAGCAAACACTGCCCAAGACAACAAATTCCAGAACCAATTGTTCTGTTTTTCAAATTTCATGCTCCAGTCAGATTTTTTTCCTTAACAAAATTCACTTTGGATACGTGACTTGCAAATCAACCTGGAGCCAAACAAGCCGGACAACTCACGGGACCAAATAATGAGAAACGATGAGGCGGCTACACATATGTCGTCGGCAGTAGTTCCACATGGTATGGATTGTCGTACTGTGCGCTGATCACACCACAGAGGCTGGACCTGCTCTGCGCCCGACGACTCTGGCCTCGGAGCTCTCTGGTCCGAAATCAGATACGTGTCAGCGTGCGTTGGGCTGCAAATCCATACTTATAGGAGTTATTTTAGTGACACTGGGCCTTTTGTCTCTGCCCTCTAACTATGCAGCCCCGACAACGGCTCACTGTTCCGTTGGTATTAGCATGCAGATTCTGTGGTGTAGTGCTACACCATTTCTGTCAGTACAGTGTGGATATTGTGTCGGAGGCAGGAATGCGCTGGATGTCCTTTGCTGTGGGAGCCGGGAAGCTTAATGGATAGCTGTCAAAGTGGACTGCACAGGAACAGCTGTGTCTCACTGAAACACTTTCATCTGAAAAAATGAACCGTGCTATTGTAGGAAAGGGGGATCTAATGCAGGGTCGACAGTGAGGTGGTGCAACCTGGACATGTCAGGCTGATGTTTTTTGGATGTATCCAATAAAAAAAAAAAAAACTAAAAAAAAAAGTGATTCCAAGAATCGTAACAGATTAAGTGGAGTCTAAAACTCTGAAATGTGTTCATGCAGCATTTGACCTGCGTGGTTGTCCTCACATCTGAAAGCACAAGGTGGAGAATGTGAATGCACAGACATCCCAGTATGCAATAGGAGTGGAGGGTTCACGGTCTCTCATATTCAAGATGTCTTATGCAACCACATTAACCAATAACACGACCCGTTTGCGTTTGCAGTCGTCGCTTATGATGTAATGCTATTTGATGTATATTGCTACAAGCTTTGCTTATGGTTTCCAGTATCCTCTCGTCCTTGAATACAAACCCACAGCATCAGAAAGAAGACTTGTGGTATCAGAATGCAAATCGAATCACCTAAAACTGCCATTAGTGGCAGCCGACCTCCAGCCTCTGAATGATGTAATCTGCAAAAGGCGTCTTTGCACTTCACCTGCTAATCTTTGTCCAATAGGGCAAAGTGCTTGAGTTGAATGTTGCTTCAGATGAAAGCATCTGCCAAGGGAGTTGTAGCAATAGACATGAAAGACTCAGCACTTTCACCGTAGCTCAAAGACTATGAAGGGGCAGCTGTGGCGTAAAGGTTTAGACTGTTCGTCCTCTCACCAGAGGGTTGTGGTTCTGTCCCGCTCATGCCTTGATTAGTCTCTCTTTAGTCACTGTTTGCATTTGTGCTGTGACTCTTGGTTTTTCACATGGTTTTTCATTAAAAGCCCCATTTCTACGCCGTTGGTGTCTTTAATGTCATGTTACCATCTCCTCCACCTCATCAGGGTGGTCCTGGCGAAGAAACCTTATCTCTGCTGCTCCAGCAGGAAGGGCAGGGCCGTGTAAAAGAGCCCTTTGTGCTGCCGCTGTTGCCGCTGCTGCTGCTGCTGCTGCTGCTGCTGCTGCTGGGGCTTGTTGTGTGCCATGCAGGCCCGAGCCCATAGATGACCCTTGTTTGTTTTCTGCGCAGGACTGGGTGAGGCAGATGCGAACCAGAACAATGGCTGCATCTCCAAGACGCCGGCGGTGACTGACTCCACGGGCGCTGAGGGCCCCCACCAGGCCTGGACCCCCGCCAGCACAGCTGACCCTGACGCCGCCACGCCACGCCCCCACCTGGTCCGCCTCTTCTCCCGAGATGCCCCGGGCCGCGAGGACAACACCTTCAAAGAGCGACCCTCCGAATCGGACGAGCTGCAGACCATCCAGGAGCACAGCGGAGCGGCATCAGAGTGCGGGTCGGAGAGTCCCGAACAGGACCTAGATTAGGCGAGCCACTTGTCCCCCTCCCTCTCCTCTCTTTTCTCTTCTCCTCCCTCTGTCCTTCGGTCTCTCGTTGTAAGAGGAGGACAAGAAGCCCCCGCGTTTGACAAGTAAACCAATACACCACCGACTACAGCTACCGCCATGGCATCCGCAAGCAGCTCCGCACAGGCCGCCTTCGGGCTGGGCCGCAGGAAGAAGAACCCCGGTCTCTTGGATCAGATCGGGAAGTTCTTCGGAGGGGACAAGAAGAGGAAGAGCAAGGTGAGAACACACGGGGAGTGAGCGGAGCCGGGGACCCCTCGCACGCATCTGCTGATTTAATCCAAGAACCACTTTCTTTTTTGTTTTGATTGGTTTTATTTCTTTTTGCTCTCGTATTATTATTTTTTGCATCTCATAGAAACGTGGTGGTTTTAATGTTGTTGTCATGGAGAACTTGACATCGTCCTGCGATTCATGATAACTGGCTGTTGGTGAACAAATCAAAACTGTATTATCACTAGGGGTGGATTTTCTTAATTTTTTTTTTTTCCAATCAGCTGTGATTTTGAATCATTCAAGGTTAGATTTCTGTATTGTTTCTTTTTTTTGAATGGTACTGACATGAGTAGTTTTTTTTTTCTTAATATATCTTGTGAATGTGAAGTAGGTGGAATTTGTTTGCTCGTCAAGTTTGTTTATGTCACCTCTTTTTGACAAACTGGAGATTAGAGCAGCAGTGTCTCAGTTCAGGTACTTCCCTAAACGATGGTGATGGTTCGAATGGATGCTGATGTCATTGAGATGCTGGTACCAGGCTGTGGGAGCTCGACAGAGAGCTGCTTCTTACAAAGGTGTCTTTGCTCCTTTTGGCTCCTTCTGAAACATCTGTGATACGTCGGCCACGGGGTTAGAACTTTGCCGCAGTTTGCACGCTACAGCAGTCTGCCAAGTCACGCTCGACGTGAATGATCACATTATAATGCTCGAAATGATCAAAGAGAAACAAGATGTCTATTAACTTATCGTATATTAACCTTCCCCGCTTTTAGAATGTGTATTTATACGTACAGGAGAATGCATCCCAGTGATGTAAGAGCAGGCGTGTCGAATCTGTCAGAGCTGTAATTAGGAGCCTTGCGTTGCTGTTTCAATCAGTCTGTTCTCTGGTGAGATCAGGAGAGACGAATATTTCGGAGAAGTCAATGTGAAACTCTACTGATCACTTTGACTCACTTTGTCAAAATGTTTAGCTCCGTTCCCTCAGTGCCGCCGCCTGCTATGGCAGTGGACGTTGTGTTTGTGCTCCTGGCACCAGTTGCTCCACCACTTGGCGCAGTCTGGGATCCACTCGCAGTCATGATGGAGCGCCTGGCACTGTTGCCGTGGCTGATTAGGAACCAGACTGCCGGTTCCACGCCTTTCCACTCCACTCAGTGATGCCATCTGGAGGTGGCTTTGAAAGGGAGGTTTCAAGCCTTGGAGCGAAATGTGGTGTAACTGTTCATGAGAAGGCATTGTAGTCCTGACAGTGCTACAAGCCCACAGCCTGTCGCAGTGCTGGTGTCAGGGAGAAGGCAGGGCGGTGAGGCTTTGTGCGTCTCCCGCCGTGGAGAAACATGCATTCCAGTGATGTCGCCAGGGTGCAGCAATTTCAATTTTAAGCTATTTTCTTTTTCTTTCTTCCTTGACCACCATTTCTAACCCTGGGATGGCTAGTAACTGCTCTTTCAAAGAAAGCACTGAGCAGGATTGAACATATGCAACCGTAAAATCCATAAGAACATTATTTTATATGTGCTGTTTGCTACAAGGCTCATTTATGCGCAGCTTTGGATTTAGAAAGGGCGCAATACCAGCTGAAACCAAAAGGGGGCAGTTAGTTTGAGCGAAATGAACATAAGACACAGGGAAGAAATCTCACCAATCGGCTACACATTCTGATGAGTTTTATACATCCGAAATGGTTTTATTAGATATGTACGACAACCCTCCTCTCTGTGCTGCCCTCTGTTGGATTTTTAGTGTAACTACCATGTGATTGTGATGGTTTGCTGGTACGAAAACAGACAAATATCTTCTCATATATAACTGCAGCGTAAATAAGCCTTTAGCTGGAGCATGTTTGAAAAAAACAAAAACTTCTTCAAATGTTTCAGGGAAAATGTCAACGTAACAGTGACCAATCTGCTGCAGTGTTTTACTTTGATTTCTATTTTTGCCACGAAGAAATCTGTACTTCTCTCTCTATACTGATGACAAGTTTACGAAATACAAAATTATTTGTATAAAGATAGTTATATATATATATATATATATGTGTGTGTGTGTGTGTATATATATATATGTATATATGCACATATAT
>JAFBJT010094073.1:0-20317 GCA_016785325.1 Chascanopsetta lugubris
TTAATACACTATATGAATGTTTGTGTGACTGGGTTCACGGCAAACATGGTACCATAAAGCAGTGTGGGGGTCATCGAGACTAGGATAGCCTCATGTGAATGCTTGAAATGGACTTTATTTACTTTGGCAATTTGATGCCAGCACCTCTATGTTTACTTTCAAGTCCATTCTAGCCAATTCCATTCAAGTTCAGATCAGCGCTCTGTCTGATTTCGTGTTTGAAATAACAGAGTTCAAAACAGTTGAGAGTCTGCTCTGCACTGCTGTTGGTCACGCTGACAGGTCCGTCCTCGTGCTGCAAAGCAGAGGGCTTCTCTGCACAAGTTATCCACGTGATACAACCCAGCCCTCAGGAATATCTGGAATGCCTTGACAGCTGGTGACACCCAAGGTTAGGAGCTGTTCAACCGGACCTGGCCGCTGTGAATTGTGGGTAAACACCAGGCAGCCGTAAAAGAATTCAGTTGAAAGGGAGTCTAGTTCTGAGACTGTAAAAGGGGGCAGCGAGTCCACTGGAATCCATCATAAAAACCCAAACTACTGTTGTTTATACCACAGTGTCTGTGTAATGTAGGAGCAAGGCTTTGTTTATTTCCAATCACTGTGGCGACTGTCGTGTGGGGGGAAAAAAAAAAAAAACTGCTGACAGGAGCTGTGGGTCCTGCAGGATCTCTGAATGCTCTGGCTTTGTTTTCAGTGGGACTAATAATTAAATCTGTAACACACATAAACAGACTACAGATGCATTTTACAAAGCCAGTGGATCAAGTAGACCAATCTTCTGTTTGGTCTCATTAGGGCCATCTCCTGTTTCAAATGGAGTACTGCAAGTCAAGACCCGCACAGCATAATTTGGGAGCTTTGGTTCAGTGACTTGCTTAATGATTTTTGGGTGAAGAAGAGTCTCTGTCAGCACGTTATTATTTCCAGACCCCATAGACAGACAGCAGAGAGACCACCTCCCAACCTCAGCAGTGCAGTTCATATCATCACATTTCAGTTTTTCTACAAGTGTAATCCTGCAGTGTTTCCACCGACATGAGTGAATGTAACACATTTCACAAAGTGTTCCAAAGCTGAGCAACCAACTAATGACACTTTATTATGAATACTGCTGTGACTTACAACTATTATTTTATATGTTAAAGGTGCAGTGTGTAAGATTTGGTGACATCTAGTGGCAAAGTAGCATGTTGTATCCATCACCTTGCCCTCACCCTTCTATGGTAGATTTCAGTTGTCATTAAAGCTCAAAAGATGCTTAGTATGTCCACTCTAGGCCACTGTAAAAACAAATCTTATGTAAATATACATTAACAGGTTGATTTAAGGGTAATAGCAAATTATACATTTAGGTGAGTAGATGACAAAAATGACCTAAATCTTGCACACCGCACCTAAAAACTGCCTGAAACCTTTTTACATTGATGTAACTTGACTTAAAGGTGCTGTATGCAACATTTCTGTAAAATGTTGTCACTTCTATCTACAGACTTAGAATAACAAAATAATTATACGGACATTTTTACAAATGTGAATCACTTGCTTTTTACATAACCCTAAAAGCCGCAGCCATGTTTTTACAGTAGCCCCAGAGCGGACGCACTGAACGTCATTTGAGTTTTAATAACAACTCAAGTCTGCCATAGGTTCTCCTCCATGCTCAGAAGGGTGAGGGTGAGGTGATGGATACAACATGCAACTTCACCTCTTGATCAAAATTGTACACACAGCAGCTTTAAGGCCATTTTAATAACTATTTGTATACATCTCTACATGCGAGCGACGGTAACCCTGAGAAACAGGTCAACATTTGTATTTTTATGTTTGTGTACACCCACATGATCAGAGCGTGAGGATGCCTCAGGCCTCAGGAACAAAGACAGGCTACGTTCCCCTCAAAGAAACACTTTGTGCTAAAGATACAGTCGACTGACTTAAATGACTTTTTGGAGTGGGGTGGGTACGCTGTGCTTGGTAACCCTGTTGTGCAGTGGAGACAACAGGGTGTATGTATGCTTAGAGTCTTCCTGTGGGATCATCTCCCTCTTCTCCTCCTCCTCCTCCTCTTCTCTCCATATTCTATCCTCTGTCTTCTCTGCCGGTGGTGGCGATCGACTTCTCTCTTCCAAAGATAAAAAAGGCCAAGCGACGCCTAACCGTCGATCCTATTGATTTTGAACTGGGCTGCGATAACTTCGAGGCAGGAGGACAATCCAATCAGGTAGAAGCGGAACTAACCACAACCAGCTCTTGCTCCTCCAAACCAAACTAATGTGCATGTCTTCATTCAGCGTGGCTTCTGCTTAAGCCTGCTTCTGTTTTCAGTCTTTGTCTTTGCCAAACATCTGTTTTAGTGAGGTGATGATATTATATTGAGGACTGTCATTATTCACTCTCCTATCTGGCCACAATATTGCACATCCAAATGTTGTCCTGCTCTGTATGGACAGAATCTAACGCCACTGTCAGATGTGTTTACATCTGAAGGTGCATTTGATCCAGTGTGAAAGCTGAGTCTGCTGGATTGGCAACAGTCTTCTCTGTGTTGAGCCCATCTCAACAAAGTTAATGCCAACAGAAAACTAAATGAGGGATTAAGTTTCCTTGTTTGTACTTTTATACATGCATGCTCATTGACCGGGTTAGTAATGAATAGTATTACATAATAACATCGGCTGGAGTATCATATAAAAGAAAGCTTCTGGACCACTTGACACCATATTTTGTTGGGGGATGGGGCGAGGGCCTGGTCAGAATTCACAGAGGATGGAGCTGGAGGCTGTGTGTCTACTTCAAAATGAAGTCTATATATCGAGTACCTAACTGTTGTCCCAGGCTCTTGCTGGTGTCAATCAAAGTGACATATAAGCAAATGCAGAGGGATCAAGTTCACTACATTTGGCCAATTCTGACTTAGCATTCAATCATGAGATTTCCCCATTTTCCCATTTGATTACTACATTAAGCGAAATTATAAAAACCACAGACATGAGATTATGCATCAGTGTGACAAGAACTATCTAAGATAAGATAACATAAAATAAGATAAGATAGGGGGGGGGGGGGGGGGTGTGGGGGGGGGCTGTGCATGATAAATACAATTACCCAGTACACAAACATGGACGATATGAATACAGGCAACTCTATTTGCATAGTGCATTTCATGTATATTACAACTCAATGCGCTTTACATACAATTTTTTTTTAAAAGCCAGTTGTGCTAGATTGCTATATTATTCCACTGTAAATGATTTAGCATGACTCTCCCATTGCCCCATCTGCAAACACGGGGGAGGATGTGTAACCACCAGAGGGCAGATGAATTGGCTCCTCTCTCAGGGAGCAGCCATGGTCTTCAAGGTCTTCGGGGACCCAGGGATTTATTTGCATTTCAGTTTCTGCAACACTGTGAGATCAGTGTTCCGGGGGCATGGATTTATTGGAAAATAGAGAACAGTACATTGGACTGCTTTATTTTTGCATTGCGTCTTTGCATGATGTCCTATGCTGACTTTACATTAGCTGGCAACTTTACTCACTAACCCAATGGATACAATTGTAATTTTGTCAACTCTCTTATCATCTGGTTGACTTTATTCTTTATAGAATCGCAGCGGACTTTCTTTAACGATGTGGCCAACCCTGGCAATAGTCATCTGCTTTCAACCATAGAATAGTGTCATCACATTTTCATTCTCCCCCTTTTTCACTGTTTCCTAACCCTCCGTCCCGCTCCCAGAGCCCAGGCACCGCGGACGTCCTGGTCATGGATGTAGGTGACGCAGAGTCAAGTCTTGCTGAAGTTGACGCAGCCTCTGTTTACCGCCGGATGTCGGTGGAGCATCGCACAGGTAGCTACTGACCTGCACTTTTCAACAACAAAGTCATGATGGAGGAGATTTAAGGAACTAGTATAATCGCTATTTGTAAGCTGAGGGTAAATCGACCTGCACAGCCTATGGGCTTTGAACCAGTTTTGGGTAGACGTGTAGAATTTTGGTGAAATCATGTCATGTCATCTCGGGCCAGTGTCAGGCCCAGTAACACTGCAGCAGGGTCCAAGTGGGATTCAAACCAGTGACCTTCACTCGCAAATGCGACTGCTCAAACCACTGATCCACCCCTGGTGTGTCGGGATAGTATGAAATAGTATAATAAAGTGTAGTACAGTGTAGGATAGGATATTTTAGAATAGTATATTATAGTATAGTTTGGCATATTATAGTATGGTATAGTATAATATATAATAGTGTAGTATAGTATATGTTAGTTTGGTATAGAATGGTTTAGTGTAGCACAGTATAGTGTAGTATCATTGTACATTATAGCACACAATAGTATATTATTGTATTGTATATATATAGTCTATATAAGTGTCTCCCCTGGAAATAAAGCATTCTCTAACCATTATGATGTGGAATAGTTCAATCTCTTAGCCCTCGACTTTGAAGCATTTCAATGTCGACCTCCTCCGAACCAGAGGGGACAACAAATATGTGTCTTGTTGTTATTGTCTGTGTATCATTTCCATGTTTCTCTCCCGCAGACGACCTCGTGTACTCGGACGGCCCAACCATCCCGTCCCGCTCCGTCTCTCAGCTCAGCCACACCTCCTTTGGCAGCGGGAGCGCAGGGGCCCCCCGGTGCAGCAGCAGCTACCTGCCCGGCCCCGATGACTCGGAGGAGGAGGAGCAGCAGCACCAGCACCAGCAGCAGCAGCCCTACCTGCACTACCACTCGCACCTGGGCATCTCTCAGGAGAGCTTGAACTCCACCAACCCCCCGCCTCAGGTTTCCAATGTGTTTCTCAATCGCCGACTCCCGACAGTCCCTTCGCTTTGAGTGGGTCGTGAACCCGCTTTTTATCTCAGTTTTTGAGAAATAGGGATTTATTGTGAAATAGAAAAACGCTGCACATTGTGTTCATACCACTGACCCTTTCCATCAGGGGTGTCAAACTCATTGTAGTTCAGGGGCCACAAAGGGTGGCTGTGGATGGGTTGGATTGGCATGAGTTCATCATATATAATGTGTTAGAATCTGTCTTTTCTCATGAAGTCGTTTTCCTTTAGACCTTCCAGACTTTTTTTGTGCTCTCCTTAAACACACAAACACACACAAACACACCTCCACACACACACACACACACGCGCGCGCACACACGCACAGCAGGCTGACATGTTATTGAGTGATGGAGGGAAGACAGCTGCGAGATCAGAGGAAGGTTGCATACATTGCATCAGTGTCTATTTATGTGTTGGCAATCAGCTCCGTCCCCCGGAGAGGAACACAACAACTTGTACTGGTCTGTTTATGCAAAGCAGATAAAAACAGATGTATTTATTTTTTATCATTAGTTTCACAGCCGTTGAGCACACTCTTTTGCATTTTGTGCACAGAGACATTTTGTCTTCGAATTGATTCAGACCTTGAAGGACAATTCTCATTATTCGAATCAGAATAGTCATCGGAAATCTCAAAACAAAGGATGTGATGAATCCCTGGTCTTATCACACCACCTGGCCCTGAGCTCATTTCCACCCTCTGCATCTAATGTCACGGCAAATTAGTCTCACAGCTGGACAACAGCAAAACAGCATTTGACACTCGTCTCTGGCTGCGAGTTCCACGCTCGGTGTGGACGTCACTTTCTGTTTTTGGAAAAGCTTCAGACAGAAATGGACCTCGGAAGCAAAGGGGGTGATGTGTGTTCTTAGAATCTGTTTGCGAAACCAGATATGAGGATGAGTCAACAAGCACAGAGTCCTCAAGGCACATGTGGGCACATATGGTGCAGCGTGTGTTGACATGTTTGATACACAGAGTGATGGATGAAGGGGACAATCGGAATAAACAAATGTGGATCATCGCTAATTTTACACAAATGATGTGAAACATCCACAATGGCCCTCACCGTCAACACATCTCAGCTTAATATCAGGGAACTGTGGACTGACACAGGCAGAACCCTTAGGATTTCTTTTTTTATATTGATACAACCCGTGAAAATGGACTTAACATAGGTATTTCTTATAAATACTATATATTGTATGGGTGGGTGCATGTTTACACAGAAGTATAGGGTTTATTTTTGGCCTCTTAAAGTCCAAGATAGGGGACAGAAGGGGATATTCTGAGAGGAGACAGTCAAGGCATGAGACATTCAGACGGGCATTTACATTTCAAAGATCTGTCAGATGACGGTCTGAATGACTTCCTGTTTGAATGTGTCCCCCCTGCCCTCAGGGACCCCCATGTAAAATATGTGCATATACATATATATACTGTATATATATAGTTTCCTGTCAACTGACATTTATTTTTGTTCATTGTTATGAATGTTTTTTCAATGCATCTGATTCTTGATTCTTTCCTTTTCTTTCCTCAGATCAACGACCTGAACAGACACATACTTAACATTGAGACCATCTTGAGCCGCTTAGAACAGAAGGTCACCTCAACATATGAGCCGGTAAGTCTTCAATCAAATGTTCAAGTAGGGTCAGAAAATATCATCCGATCCTCATGCAGTCATAGTAACACGCAGTAACACATTCATTTCACCCTGTTTTGTTCACCTCATAAAACTAGTGTTTCAGAAACAATTGGTCTGATCCACGTATTAAATACAGATAATATGGCAATCAGACTGTCGGTGAATATCATAATCGCTGTCCCAGCATCTTAAGAAAGGTTTAGGGTTCCGGATCAAGGACCACACAGACGGCATGTGTGCCATTGAAGGCTTTATGTGGGCTAGTACGATTGCTCCATTTTCTCAAATATGTGTTCGTCTGATTTATTCCTGAAGGAAGAAAGAGTGTTTTCTGATTGTACGATTCCAGGACACTTTGGTATGAAGCAATATAACTTATGTTCCTGTGATAATGATAAAGCCTTATTATTATTATTGTTGTTGTTGTTGTTGTTGTTGTTGTTGTTGTTGTTGTTGTTGTTGTTGTTATTGTTATTATTATTATTATTTATTATTATTATTACTATAAGACTTTTTTTAAGATTGACATCTTTGTTATAATGCCAGGACAATTAATTTTAAACACTCGACATGTTTAGGTCATTCTTAATATTTCAAAGAAAAAAGTCCACTTAGCCCTTTTCAATAGTAGTAAAAGACCTTACTTGAAGAAAAGCATCTCATTTTATTACATATGTGTGCATTTCACTTCATTTTGCCACAGTACGCATACATCCCCAGATGATATATTATTTTGAAATGTTTAGGTTTACGGTCCGACAGCACATTAGTCACACTGTGGATGAGCAGAGAACAGACGTTTAGATTCTGAGGATTACAGTTCTGTGTAACAGCTTCCTCACCAAACTGAACGGACCCCTAAGTGCTGAAATGTATACAGAGGGTTTAACTGTGGCTTTTAAAAAATGTAAGTTTATGTTGCACTTACACACACTCCACTGGGATTCCTCCAACTGTAAAAATGCACTAAAAACACTCTTCTCATCTGGTATTACATCACATGTTTCTATTATTGTGATTTCTGTTCACACGCTCATGCATTTGATTGAGTACAGCCACACTCGCCAGTCTTATTTAAAATGTGTATATGCAAACTGTTTTGATCCAAGAAAGCGCTTAGCACTGTTAGTTTCCCTTCATGAGGGAATTGAAATAACATCAGAATGTGTGTCAATTTTGCAGTATTTCATCTTGACCGACTTGCTGCTAATATTCCCACCTCTATCTAGCGCCAGTAGCAGTTAATGGTGGAGACCAAAACAGGGATGAAATACCCAGCTACCCATGCATAAATGTATCATGTCTGTGTTATGTTAAAAAAGAGTGGGCAAAAGTTTAGGGCTGAAAAGAAATCAGGCCTTGTGACCCAGGAAGCCATCTTGTAACCAATCATTGTGGTTCCCTCCACTTCAATCAACAAAATCAATTTGCTTTATTATTGTTTAATATTGCTCACCTAAAAAATAACTAATTTGTTTGTGTATAATACTAATATTAGAAAAATAATTATTGTAATCATAATATTAGAGTAATAATACGACTATTTTTTCAGCATAAAGTTTGTTGCACTGCTCCATATAGTACAAACGTGTGTGCATGTTGTCATGTATCCGTGGTTCATTGTTTGCATTTTTGAACGCACCAGCGTTTACATCCAAATGCTAGATGTGGGTTTAATTGATTTTGTTGTTGAGTCATTTAGTTTTGAGGAAATATTTTCCTAATGTCAAAAAGTTTATTGTTTGGAGTGTTCAGATTATAAGAGGGGCACCAGCACCATACTCTCATCACCAGCACTTGAAGTCTCACGTGGGGTTCGTGTCTGCTTTAAATTGGACGTGATTTCTGAAATGCACATCAGTATCACTGAGCCAAGCCACAGGAACAGCAAACTGTAATCAAACAGATAATTGAGCCTCCCCAGTAATTAGGGGCTATTCCACTTCAAATGAGAACAATCTTTGATAGAGTCATACTATTCCTCTCTGTTGTAGGACAACAAACACTTTAATCAATTTGTATAAAGCACATGCTCCACTAGTTATGTCAGAGCAGGGTCTGCATGAAACACTTCAGCTTGATTGTTTGTCTGGACCATAAAACAACTGGAGAGTTTCCCTGGTTTCATGCATCCATTTGCTATAGAAATATTTTTTTGTTATTATTATGATAACACAAACATGTTAGTATAATTTATATACAATTTAACCAGCAAAAACATATTTGAACAGGCAAACATTATCTTTTTTATTTGTTTATTCAGCTTTGACATATATCCCTGATTCAGTTGGTGAGTTAACAAAATATATAGATTAAAGTCCACTGATACACAATTCCTCACGGAACCAATGGATTTCAAATGGTGCAAAAGACCCTCAACATGATGGTCAAGTTAATTAAAGGTGCAGTGTGTAAGAGTTGGTGACCTGTAGAGGTGAAGTTGCATGTTGTATCCATCACCTCACCCTCACCCATCTGTGCACGCAGGAGAACCTGTGGCAGACTTCAGTTGTCATTAAAGCTCAAAAGATGTTTAGTATGTCCGCTCTGGGCTACTGTACAAACATGGCCGCCCCAATATCGGACCCACTCCTCATGTAAATATACTATACATCAACGGGCTCATTTAAAAATTACATTTAGGTGATTATGAAAATGTTAGTTTGTAATTGTGTTGTAATATTTTTTGCCGCTAACAGAAGTGACAAGAATGACAATGTAATCTTACACACCGCACCTTTAAATAATGGTGGTTGATCATTGTATCTCACTTTCTGCTCTAATAGAGCATGGAATGAATAAAAGCAAACCTTGCAGAACAAAATAGCTCTTGGAAATTCATCACTGTGGTACCAGTGAGGATGACGGGACAGAAATGATTCCTGAAAAATGTTCAATGACATTTATCTTTGGCCAATGTCACATCTGACACCTTGGCTTAATTTCCAGTTCGCTGTCATCCATCTTCATGCCACTGACACAAACGCATCGCTCATCACCATCTGCGCTTTCATCCTCTCACACGCCAAATGAGCTGCTCTGATCAAAGCTCATGCTCTTTGTTGTGTTCTCTCGCACCAACCAGGCCTATTCCACTCCAAACAGCAGCTCCCCTCTCCCTCAGTGGGAGGGAGTGGACCAGGAGGAGCAGCAGCTGAGGCAGAAGCTGCACGAACTGACAAACTACATCAGTGACCACAGCCTGACCTCTGACGAGGAGGATTCCGACACGCCTCATTCCTCACGAGAGATCCCGGCGTGGAGGAGCCCGGAGGGAGACACCAGACCCTCCAGACTGCCCGTTAGACCCGTGTCCAGGACAAGCACCGCGGACTCCAGACTGGAGGAGGAGGAGGAGGAGACTCAACACGGCGACTCTCAAAAGGTAGTTCATGTATCCGAGGCACAATTAAAGGTGCAGCGTGTCAGGTTTCGTGTCATTTTTTTTGTCACTTCTAAAAGATATTGCAAAACATTTTTTATGAATTTGTAATCACCTAAATGGTTTCTTTTGTCTCCATTAGCCTTAAATGGGCCCATTAAAGGTGCAGTGTTTACGATTTGGTGACCTCTAGAGGTGATGTTGTGGGTTGTATCCGTCACCTCACCCACACCCTTCTTGAGCATACAGGAGAATCTATAGTAGACTTCAGTTGTCATTAAAACTCAAAAAGGTTTCGTACGCGCACGTTTACCTCTGTAAAAACATGGCGGCCTCCATAGAGTGACAAAAATGACCAAAATCCTACACACTTGCAGCTCTTATGTATATTTACATGAGCGGCAAGTCCTGTCTATGGAGGCTGCCATGTTGTTACAGTGTTTTAATGACAACTGAGGGCTACCATAGGTTCTCCTGCATGTTCAGAAGGGTGAGGGTGAGGTGATGGATCCAACATGCAACTTCACCTCTAGATGTCACCAAACCTTACACACTGCACCTTTTAGATACACACACACACAAAAAAAAGTTGATATTTGCAGTCAAGCGTGCAAGTTCAACAGTAATGTACACTCTTGCACATCTGGCTTGTAGGACCTTATGTAATATAGGAATAGTCTGGCTCATGGAAGTCCACACTAACCCTGCAGAGATCCAGTTCAGGCACATACTGTTGTCATAAATCAAGTCGCTCGGCCCCAGTGTTTATTTTTCCTCTGTATCAACCACATGCAGATTTTTTTTCGAACCTCCTCTAAATTGGCTGAACTTTGTTCGCCAACGTCTTTGAAATGAAAACACGATGGTGCTCACATGTGAAAATGGGCCTGTGCGAAAGCCCTGCCTTATGGAGTCAAAGTTGAGTGTTATGTAACATGGAACAAGAGATGAAACACTCCTCTGAAGTTAGGAGCACATGCTTTCTTCCACAGCGTGAGTGTCGTGCCCCCCGACTGACTGTAGGAGGTGTACCTGTCTGTCTGTCTGTCTGTCTGTCTGTCTTGTCTGTCTGTCCGTCTGCTTATCTATCCATCCATCTTCGGTCTGTCTGTGTCTGTCTGTCCGTCCATGTATCTGTGTCTGTGCCTGTCTTTCTGTCTGTCTGAGTCCATCCATCCATCTCTTTTTATGTCTGTCATCTGTATGTACAGTCCTTCCATCCATGTCCGTGTCCATTCGTCCATCCACCCATCCATCCATCTATCCATCTATCTATCTATCTATCTATCCATCTATCCATCTATCTATCTGTCTGTCTGTTTGTATCTGTCTGTCCATCCATCCATTTGTCCATCCATTGTTTCTGTCTGTCTGTCTGTGTGTCTGTGTGTCTGTGTCTGTCTGTCCGACCATCCATCCATCCGTCCAACCATGTATCCATCTATCTGCTTAATTGTCTCTGTCCGTCTGTGTCTGTCCATCCATCCATCTGTCCATCATTAAATGGAAAACTACAGACTCCCACAGATTTGATCAAATTCTCTTACAGACAAGCCACACGGCGGAGAGCGAGGACAGGAAGTGGCTTCCCCTGGAGGACGGATCAAAGCAGAGGCTCCGGGGCTCAACAGCTTTACTCGTTGAACTGGAGGACCAGGTAGCTCAGGCTGCAGCCAACGTCCAGAGCGCCCAAAGCGAGGTACGGAGAAACCAGAAGCTTAAGTGGGGTAATGAATTGGCTTTGAAGAACCAATAGAGAACCGATAATATAATAAGAACCAGTCGTCTCTTTGTCCTCTGTCCCAGGTTTCTTACATTGAGAACAGAATCGCCGCTCTGAATGCTACCGGCATGCCTGTGGATAAAAGGACACGGGTACAGACTTTCAATTTCCTATAAGTGAGCGTTTCAAAGTCAGAGCTGTTAGGGATAACAATATGGGTCATTCTGTTTACCTTAAAGGGGAAGTGTGACAGAGAAGGTCATTTTTGTCGCTTCTAAAAATATTACAAAACAAAGACATACTGATATTTTAATGAATTTATAATAGTGTTTTATTTTTTCGCCATTGCACACACGATGATGAATCTCCTCTCTACAGAGCTACTTTAGAGTATTATCGACCAATGTCAAAACACGAAGACTCCCAGAAGTCAGCCAGTCATGACAGTGGGCTTTTAGGGAGGAGAGCTATAAAGACACACTGCCTGATTCCAGCCAATATAGTCGAAGAAGTGAACTGCAGGATCCATAGATCAGCGACATAAATACTCTTTTGAACTGTAAAAACTTTTTTTAGACCCTCGGAGATGAAAATATAATACATGTATGGGCAAAATGTCGTCCCTTTGAATCAACCAATCGGAGCATTTCCCTCACATTACAGATCTGCCTCCGCTAAATAATTCTACAAATGCACGAGAGAATGCCATGTGTTCTCTCACGTTACGCAATTTCTTTCTTTCTTCCTTTCTCATTCTTTTATTCATGCTCCGGGGTTCCTGCAGTCTGCGATCCCGGTCCACCCCAGAAGGCTCTCCCACAACTTTCCCACAAGTAAGAACCAGCCCTGCAGCCCTTGAGCACGCTCCCCAGAGCCTCTGGGTTGCCTCACAACATCTTACCCTCGATAAGCTAGGCTCAAAAAAACATGATGCTCTACTTTGCGAGGTGATAATCACTGTGGCCCGATGTTCTGCGGCTCCACATGTCGTGATGTTATTAAGGATAGACTTAACGAGAGTTGTTGTTTTTTTTATTGGGGGAATTGAATCATCTCCCTCCTTCAATTGAGACATTAAGGTGGAGCCACATTGGGAACCAACTCCTACTGTATCTTAGTTCTGGACGGTAGAAGTTACATAAGAGAGTCCCTGGTACTTTTCCTACAGCCATGCTGAGTTCCAAAGAGATGACACATTTTTGTGAGTCAACCCACAAGACCCACTGGTTCGCTCGGAAAAAAGGCTTTTTGAATGTCTTTATTTAGCTTTGATGAGTTTGTTACCTGATGTCATTGTTACCACCACAGAAAGAGACGTCTTGATATTGTCTGGCGCAGCCATTATTCAATTACTACTGTAAATACATACAATTCCCTAGGGAGGCTCATTACTGACGTGTTTGTATAACAAACCGTTGAAATCTTGTATGTCCACCGGAATGATTCAGGCTTGTAACTGAAAATCCGCCAAGAAAAATAACTTTGAGATGAGGGAACCGGGGGCATTAGCGTACTAACTTTCATTAGCATTTTAGGACTCTTCCGTCACACACTATTTTCTTCACAGGTTCCCTCCAGTGTTCAGGTTTGTAAAAATGATTTGCAGTCTGACTTCCTCACTGTGTGTTTGAAACAAAAACAGAGCCAGTAGACAATGGGTGGACAATGCAGTTACTGTTTCTCTCCAGACCAGGTGGACAGGTTTGTGAGGAACTCCCTCTACAGGGGCTCCCTGACGCAGAGGAACCCAGTGGCACAGTCCAAGACCAGGGCAACCAGTGCGGTATGGCCCCACGCTTCGGTGCTGGGTGCAGTGAAGAGTTCAATTCCAAACTTCCATAGTTTTACATTAGAAGGTGTTTATTTTCATTTTATTTGGAGAGCCAGAGACAGAAGCTGAAATTGGATTTATTTAGATACACAAAACATAAACGTTTGTATCGGCTGAGTCCCAATTTAGGTGGGCTGATGCTTTTGCAGCTGGTTGAGAGACAACATGACTAAAAGGGAGTTTGTCCATTTGACGTCAAGGCTGTTATTTCTAAACACCAGTAACTTAGATAGCATATATATATTCCTTTTAAAGATAAGTCTTTCTCTTTTCAGTTTAAAAAAAGCAAACCTGTAGGTTCCACCGCATTAATGAATGTACATCAACATGAATGTACAACAACACAGTACGGCGCTAGTCTTCAGCTCAACGATGAGGCACAGATCAATAATCCCACTTGAAATCAAGAAATCCAAGCCACAGTCGAGGGAGACTATGCGGCGGCCTCCTCTCAACCTGTGTCACAGTCTAAATCCAGCGTTGGCTCTGTCTGAAGGTAAGAACGTCATCTGCCTCCAAACTCGAGCTCCAGAGCGAACACATCTGGAGGTCGCTGCTCTCTGCCAGGAAACAGTCCGGGCTCATAACCTGCAGCTCTGCAGCTTGTGGTTTTCACCCTTCACTGCTAACATGTGAATCGCTGACCTCTCCCCGTTGCCGCTAGATGGATTGTGTTTCCTTACTGACTGATCCCATGTTGGAAATGAACTCTTCACGTCGCAGTAACGCTGGGCGCATCGTCTCAATCCGGTGGCTGGCTTCCTGCCAGGCTTTGTAGTGGTTTAACATATTTGCATTGACTTTTGTTTACGCTTCTTCTCGCTCACTCGATGATCTTCATTGACCGATTAATCCTTTTTTAATCCAAGGGTGTTTGGACTTACTCACACGCGGGCAGTGAAACTACTAATGAATACGAACGCTAGCGTTGTTATTGCGTCTCGTCCGAAAGCACATAGCTCCCGCATTGGATTTGGAAACAAAATGAAATGGCGCATTTGATTGTTTTCTCTGATCTTTAATAGTCTAATGTCACAGTTTTGACGAAAGCAAAGGGATGGATGAGATCTGACGTGCAACCGTTTAAAGTGATGCAAGCTGTTTTCAGCCGTCTACTATTAACGTGCATGTGCAGAATTGGCTCCGCGACAGCTGGAGCCTTGTGCCTTTCACATGGCAGGAAATAAGAAATGAATACCGATGTGCAGATCACATGTTCTTGTTTATACCTCATCGACGCTGGTGTTGGTCAAAAGCCCGTGTGACAATTTTGACATGTGTGGCACATCTTGTTCCGCTTGATCAGGATTGTCAAACACGCGGCCCGTGGGCCAAAACCGACCCGTGGGCCAAAACTGGACCGCCAGAGCATTCAATTCAATCTGGAGATGACTTAACAAAGTGTTACAAATAAGCGCGCACGTTTACTTCTATAAAAACATGGCGGCCTCCGTAGAGTGACGAAAATGACCAAAATCCTGCACACTTGCAGCTCTTATGTATATTTACATGAGCGGCAAGTCCTGTCTATGGGGGCCGCCATGTTGTTACAGTTTTTTCATGACAACTGAAGTCTGCCATAGGTTCTCCTGCATGTTCAGAAGGGTGAGGGTGAGGTGATGGATACAACATGCAACTTCACCTCCAGATGTCACCAAATCTTACGCACTGCACCTTTAAATGAAAAAACAAATGAAACTGAACTGTTTGAATGTGTTTCTTTACTCATGTTGTTCTCAATTTCCTGTTATTCGCTGAAAATCACATTTTTGTTTTGATTCGTGCTTTCCTTGCTCTCTCTTGGTTTTGTTTAATCTCATTTGCTGTCAATGATTTCAACAACTGATCAATAAATCTAATCAAAGCATGAACTTATTGATCACTTCTCACATTCAAACAGCCACTCATTGTTTGTGTCTGTCTCTCTCTGCAGAAACCGGTCATGACACAGGGATCCTGAGGAGGAGGCTGAGCCTCGTGTGACCAAGACCTTTGTCTTTCTCATCACCACACTTTTATCAGTAACAGTTTTTAATTCAAGATTTCAGTCATTTTCGTCACTTTTAAAATATTACAAAACGATTAAATACTGACATTTTCATGAATTTATAATCACCTAAATTTATTTTTTCCCCATTACCCTTAAATGAGCACATTAATGTATTTGTACATGAGAAGCGGGTCCTCTCTATGGGGGCCACCAATGTTTTTACAGTAGCCCAGAGTGGACATATTACACATCTTTTGAGTTTTAATCACAACTGAAGTCTACCATAGGTTCTCCTGCGTGATCAGAAGGGTGGGGGTGAGGTGATGGATACAACATGCAACTTCACCTCTAGATGTCACCAAATTTTACACACTGGGCCTTTAACTGAAACGTAATGGAATACATCTAATCCCGATTAAAGTGTGTATTAGTCAATTTCAGAGACTGTTAGCTGGAGTTGAACATTATTTAAGATATACCAATTTGATATGTTTATATTTACCACATAAATTGTATCTAATACACTTGTATATGTCACAACACTGCAGGCTGTGCATCTTAAAGAATATACTATATATGAATAGCAGTTTGATTTATTTTCATGTAAACTCTATCTAACTCTAACCTATATTGCCTATGATTGCAGAATAATTTACATACTAATCAGAAACGGTCAAAGTGTTCATTCCAGTGTTGCCATGCAAATGAAAACATGAAAATGAAGCAGTAAGGTTCATTCCTGCATGCAGCCACTTTATCTGCACTGCTCAAACTATGTATAAAGAATGCGAAAGTGATATTTATGGTTTGATATTCTTTACTCCATGTTTTGTAAAATTTCAATGATTTTTTTTTTGTCAAGGATGAAAAAATGGACGTGAGATTAGATTTGGATGCATGAGTCACTGTATGTGTGAGTTGACTCATTATTGAATATGTAGAGATATACACACACAGTGTATAGTGGCACTGTTGCTTCACTGTAACCAGCTCTTTGAATCACTTCCTGACCACACAATTCTATATCTTTAATTAGCTTTTTTATAAATGTATTATTACTATTTTATTTATGAAAATGGTTTCCGTGTCTTCACTTAGTCAAATGACAGACCACTTGGTAAGATGCTTCCATTATACTGTTTTTTGTCACCTATCTGTTGACTCTAGATACTGACTCACTGCTCAACAGACTGATGTAAGTCTGCCATTCCTTTTATATCCATTTATAATGACGTTATGTATACTTTTGTCTATTTCCTATTAAATTATTAACAAACCAAACCTCTTGTCTCATCGAGTGTGGCAGCTAGAAATGTAAAATGATCTGTTCTGTTGAGTCTTTCTGTCGCAGCTCTGCATTAAAACGCCGTAACCTCAGCGAATCACCATCAATACACAGCGCTCACATCTTTATCCAACTGACAGGCAGCAGGGACATGACGACAGTTAGTTAAAGGTGAAGGAAATTCAATCAAATGGAAATGAAATGGAAAACACTCGAGAATAAACTAGGAATCCATTCTACTATGCAAACCACAGCTGATGGTGATTTTCCGGTCTAAGTACTGTGAATAATTTCAAGAGTTTTTTTCTTGAGAGGTGGGTGACATCAGCATGTTAACAACACCAGCCCCCCCCCCCCCCCCCCCCCCCACACACACACACACACACACACCCCCCCACCCCTCCCACTGGAATATAAAGAGATGATGAAGAAACAAGTCAATTAAGTGAAACTTACACTCGGAGACAACAAGACCCCGGGCTGACGTCGTCCTTCTTGTGCAGGTGAGAATTCAATCTGTACAATATTATATTATTCTATATTATTGTTACATTTCTAGTATCACACAAATTTGTTTTCGTACCTTTTAAATTTGACGATGCTTTTATTTCACCTCTATGAAAATGTAATAGAGCGACAGGAGATCGGGAGGAAACCGAGCAGATAACTGCTCATTGTTTTTCAAAACAGTACGTTTGGTAACATTCAGCTTTTTTTTAAATGCAAATCATCTATTGTGATTGGATTCTTTTAGTGTGTTTCTCCTCCAGTTATTGTGCGATGAGGCTGTGTACAGTTCTCTGTGTTATGGTGCTGCTGCTGAGTCATGCTTTGTGTGACTCCCATCCACAGAACTCGGTCATCAACAGAAGTAAGACGTCTTCAATGATACTATTCTATTCTATGTGATCATTTATCAAATATTCAGTAATACGTAAAAGTAGATACAGAGTAGATATGTGTTAATGCCATGTATCACAAAGCCTTTTGATGATGTGTTGTCTCAGTTCACTACTTTCACATTATTTTTGAGGACATTCTATTCTTTAATATTTCATTTATTTTTTTCTGATTATTACTCATTGAAATTATATATGTAAATAAAAATAAAACAACATTATGAATCTCTGAATTGCATTAGCAGGCTGCGGAAGCACATGGATAAAGATGTAAAAAGGAGAAACCTGAATATAAAAGCTTTATTTTGTTGATAATCAGTCATTCTATTATTTTGTGTTTTTAACAAATTGTGCCACCATATGTTTCATCAGATGGATCTGCTACAAATCTCCATTCAGTGTCTCCTTTTTACTGTCATACGTGTTGTTCAGACCCAAACATTGAGGCGTCCTGGTACACGGGCAGAGGAATCCGACCTGTGGGGAGATTTGGCCGGAAAGCAGGAAGAAGAGATGAGCACCTGGTTTTGGTCAGAGCCAGAGTTCACAGACCACCGGCCGAGAGGAACAGCAATGTGTGGATCGCACAGTGATGATATTGTATGATATGATTTGTTTTGGTTTTCATACATAACTTTGCACAAGTTATCTTCTGTTTCATAGTTATTTTGTTTTCCTCAATACATCTCTGATGAGGCTGCTTGTCTCACACAACCCATGACGACACGTTTTCCCAGTAAATGCTTTCATAAACAGAATGAAAGACATGACAGAATAAAGTCTTAACACGAGGCTGTGTTCCAGTGTTGTGTAATCGTTGTTCGAACAGCAGCATCACACTTGGTTTAGTGGATCAAAGACACTCCTTTGGTCTTAGTGGCAAAAAGGTTCAACCCGCTCAGCTGTGATATTGCATTGCATGGTACCACTCTGTTTACTGTGAATTTAAAGTATTAAAAATGGAAATTTGAGAGAAATTCATATATTAAGCAAACTCCATGGAAACATATTTCGATCAATATTTACATTATTTCCAATCTAATATAGGAAAAATACACTAAATATACTAATGATGAATACACAACTGAAACGCTCACAAAAACTGGAAAACCCACAAAAAAGCAAAGATTTCGAGATAAATGAAACTTAGAGATATTGAAACGTATTTTTACGTTTGACATACAGTTAATCCACAGTAGTTTTTTATGTATTCAAGACATTAAAAATAATATTGCATTTTCTCATTAGACATGATGTTACTTGCCATATTACCAATACAATACAATAAAAACATATTCGCTTTGTGCTCTTAACTTGAAAAAAAAAAAATGTCCAGCCTTTTATCTAATTTTGGCTTCCACTTGCTCCATAGGTCAAGACAGTAAGTATGATTAGTTGCCTTATTCATGACACAACTGTTTTGTTCAGAGCTCAGCTACTAAAAAAAACCCAAACGACTTTTGACTGAATGAATCCCAAAGGTTTACGCAACACTTTCACTAATACTTCAGAGCAGATGGTTATTCCTCCTTCCAAATCTGTATTTACAATGAGAACCAAATCATTCCCATTGATTTTATTTATTGCTTGTCAGCAAGAGCTTTTCCCCTCCTCTGGCTTTACAGAGACTTGGTTTCAATCAGCACAACAAAGCATCATTGAAGCTCTGTTTAACTTTGTGATAAAAAAAAAACAAAAAAAACAAAACAAAAAAACACTTCTTACTTACTGCATAGTAAAGTGTGTTTCCAAAAACATAAGGCAGCATTTTGCAAGAGGCGGGCTGCAGGGGAGAGAAGTGGGTTTATATGGGGCCTGGAGTGAACAAAGCAGCAGAGGAAAGCTATTGTTCCAATCCTGACGTTAGTGATGCAGGGGGACTATATTTGTCTTATTTATGATTGGAGATTGCCAAAGTAAGTGCAAGAACTCAGGTGAACTCTGTTTGGGAGGTGGGGACAAGTTGGAGACTCTTCATTGTCTGTTGTAGATTGATACTTGGGGTTATTCTATTGCTCTGATTTTGGACTCTGGTTTGTCATGCAAGTGTCATCTCTTGTTTCTAAGTTTCCTTTTATCTTTTTTGATATTGTCTATATTGATCTATTTTTTTCCCCTTTTTTATTGCTAATTTAATACTTAATTTGAATGATTATTCATTAACTGTTTTTCCTTGTTCACTGATGATGCTGCTGGAACCCTAATTTTGCGATGGAACTGCCCAAGGGACTAATAAAGAACTATCTCATTTAATATTAACATGCTATGTCATAATTCACTCTGCCACCTCTGCACCTCACATCACACATGAAAAGTGGCAAAATTATTTTATTTGCTTATCAGTTTTATTGTTAAAATACTAAAACTAAAGAAAAAACAAGAATTGTATCTGTACTCAAGTAAGAATATAAAGTTTTGTATACAAAATGCTAAAGTTGACATGTCCCCCCCTGAGGGCAATTTGTACAAGCATGTCACGTTAACATAATAGCACCACTCAAACAAACTACAGACAACACGACTTTTACGATCTTTGAAAAAGTACCTACGAAGAAGTACAATGTTAAATGATCTATCGCTTAAATAGGATCTAGTGACATCTAATGGTGAAATTGCATGTTGCTGCGAAATAACCTTCACCACCACCCTCATCTTCCTGTAACTGTGAGTCACCATAGTCATTTCATATTCCATTATTTGGATTTTTA
>JAFBJT010094078.1:0-17150 GCA_016785325.1 Chascanopsetta lugubris
GGCAGACGAACCCGTGGAAGCCTTGAGTTGTCATTTAAAGATGCCTAGTAGGTCCAGTCTGGGCTGAAATGTTAAAAACAAAACAAAAAAAATGGCGCCCCCCCCCCCCCCCCCCCCCCCCGCCACCCCCCCCCCCCCTCTCTTGGACCCGCTCCTGATGTAAATATACATTAAAGGGCTCATTTTAGGGTTCATGTGAAGAGCCAGTCTTACATTGAGGTGATTACTCATTGATGAAAATGTCTGTATAATTGTTTTGTTATTGTATTTCTACAGATAGAGGAGATACAAATCGTACACACTGCACCTTTTTTATTTTATTTTATTTTATTTTATTTTTTTCAAATGATGCCAAAATACCCCAGATGTTAAACGTGTGTGCACACGGTGTCATTTGGAGTCGGAGGCAAGACAAACAGCATGCTGTGTCAACCTGAGTCTAGATGGATCCCCATTGGCTGAGCTGGGGTCTGACAAATGCTTTGGAATTATATTTGTGTCTGACATACGTTACATCACAATCTCACAATCACAACCCCCACCCCCCCACCCCCCCCCATTCGCACACATGCCTGAAGAATCTAAAATACTGTTTGGCGTAACGACAACATCCTGCGAGGTCTGGGTTGGACTTGGTCAGTTTTCCCCGGTGATGAATTGGCTCAAGCAAAGAACTCGCAGCCTGAATGAACGATCTGTGGAGTTATGATGTCATACGGAGATGACGTGATATTTTCATCAAATCGAACCGACCCCCCCCCAAAAAAAACAGATCGACGACCTAAAATGACAGAAACCATCTTTGAGAAAAAAAATATTTGAGGAGGTCTCATGAGTGTCCCATCTGCTAACACGGTGGAGGCAGAGCTTATCATTTAAACTGCAGGGGGTGACTGAGGCTAAACTGTGCCCTCATGTTACCTCACTGCGTTGCGTATTCATGGTTACACACTTGTGGTCACGTTGCCTCTGCACTGCCGACCGACGTGTGAGTGGACAGTATTTGAACTTGAGCTGATAACTGTTGAAACGCATACTTTTTTTCGACGGCACAAAAATAAGAGGGAGGTGTTTACGGAGAATACTGCCATGGGAACAGCATGTAACCTTGACCGGAGCTTTTTGGCTTCACTTTTGGTCGTCCATCTTTTGACGAAGACTTCGTTTTCCATCTTCGACGCAGCTCGCAGTTTCCTCCATAAAATCCCTTCAACTGAAATGTCTTCTCTCCAGTGACGATGTTCTATCAGTGTGTGATTAATGTTTGGAACGGCTCCCGACCACCACCGTCCCCACGCAAAGAAGTAGTAAACTCAAACAGCACTTTTCCAAAGCGGACCTCCACACACACACACACACACACACACACACACACAGCCGACTCCCAGGTGCACGGCGTAAATGTGCTCACACCGAGCTCTATTTCCATATTTAGGCACTTAACGCTGGTGTTTCTCTCGTTGCTGGCAGAAAGTGTGTACATATTGACAACAGCTGAGAGCAGATCACATGGAGGGGGATGGGGAGAGGGAAAAAAACAAAAAAACACAAAAAACGGTTGGAAGGTTCAGCATAAACCACCGGAGCTGATAGAACCCAGATCAGGGAAGTGTTGTCATTGGCAATTTAATTCAAATGTTGCTGGAAAATGAACCAAGGTGTGGGAGGAAGCGAACGAGCAACGGAACAATTAACACCGCTCCGCTCTCCAGGCCGAGTTTACCGAGGGAGCGGAGGAACCCCACATCTGTGGAAAGAGGAATTACGCGTTTGTTTATGCCCCCTCAGCTCCGAGTACCATGTGGACGAGCCGCCACGCCTGGTGTTGGACAAGCTGGAGAACATCGGCTTTCGCGTGCTGACGATGACCGGGGTGGGCCAGACGCTGGTGTGGTGCCTGCACAAGGAGGCGGAGTGATGGGTCCCGGAGCCGGCGTCCACCGTATCCACGTCCACAGCGGTGATTCCACCGAATGGACGAATCGCGCCCGCTCTTCTTGAGTCCACATCGACGGCAACAGAATAAACTCGGTCAACCGTTTGACAAGTGAGACAACTTCAGGAGGTCAAGTTTCAGATGACATCGGAGTGGTGACGTGAGGATCACCCAACCACATTCCAGACGTCAACACGTGTTTTTGTTCAGTTTGTTTGGTGTTTGCTGTTAATGACTGACTTTGTGTTTACAGGGTGAGGACCAGTTCTAATATTGAACTTCATTCAAGTTCTGCCTGGAAAGGCCTCATCTCATTTCTTATGTATAAGTACATACAAAAAAAAATGATTCATAGTTTAGTATTTGTGTAACTGTGCAATGAACTTTTTCTCAGTTGATGCTGATCATTAAAGGGACACTGTCGAAGATTTGTGTTCGAATGGATTTTCTCCAGAAAGGAATCAAGCACACAGTAAAGAGTTGTGTTCTAATGAGGGTGCATTCAGCTGAAAGTCTGACTTATTGTTTTCGTGGCCCTAAAAAAGCTCTTTATATTGACATCAGGAGCAGGTCCTCTTTACGGAGGTGGCCATCTTGCACCACTGCGTTTTTACAGTAGCCCAGAATGGACAAACTAAACACCTTTTTATCTGAGTTTCATTGAAAACTGAGGGCTACCACATTCTCTTGCATGTGTAGAGGGGAAAAGTGTGACGTGGGGTGTTCGGCAGCAACGTGCAACTTCACCATTAGATGTCAATAAATCTAATCTCATCCGTACCTGGAACTGAAGTCAGGGCTGTGACGGCCTCGCCGGGATGTTTCTTTCTAATTTCATACAAAAAAAACATTTGTTTGTGTTATTTACAAAACTCAACAAGGATGCTTTTCATTGGCTGATGATGAAATGATGTCATCGAAAGGACTTCGTGCTACGTCTCAATAAAAACAATTTGAAATCCTACACTTTGTGTAACAACTAAATGCAAACTATACCAACATGGCTCGCAACCCCCCAGATCACTAGCCCACAACAACCGAGAGCTTGTTAGCGCGCGCACAGCCAGACTCGCGTCGTTTGGCTTCCACCTCCGCGCTCGACATCGGGGAGGAAGTGGTGCCTCCACGCTCCGTGACAACATGGGGATTCCAGATAATTGCGTAAATGCACCGACATGAGGGCTTTGATAGGGACAGACGACGGAAATCTGGGGGAAGAGGATATCCAGAGTTGCCCGGAATCTTCTGCAGTTGTTGACAGGGCAAAGCGTCCAGCACTCATTCTCCAATCCAGGGATTGCATGCAGCACAAGCCACTGTGGGCCCAGAGGCAGAGTTGGTGGTGAGTGTGTTTCCTGTAGTTGTATTTTCTCTGTTGTCATTTGGACAGAGTTTGTGTTTTTCTTCCTTTCTCCACATTGCTGGGATATTAAAAAAAAAAAAACACAAAAAAAAGGGCTCCGCATAAACCAATCCATGTGATGAGCGGATTTTGCAAGAGGAGAGCAGATGTCTCCCACCACACCGCTCCACAGCTGGACATTGTGTAACGGAGTCACAAGCGAGGGAGAGAGAGAGAGGGGGAGAGAGAGAGAGAGAGGCGGGAGATGGACGGCCGGGTGGGATGCTGCGCCGCTGCCGTGCGTCTCCTTAATAACGAGATGAGGAGGGAAAGCACGAAGCCAGAAACACAGACACACCATTCCGCCACAGTCCACCCCCCCACCCCACCCCCCAACCCCACCCCAACCCCCTGCCCCCTCCCCGAAGGAACGGGGAGAAAAGAGAAGTTTGGGTGAGTCGATGTTCCACAAGCAAGAGGACCTGGTTCCGAAAAGCCGGGCTGACCGCAGCAGTCTGGCACTGAAACGTCTGACTTCATGTGGGTCACAGAGCAGTGGCATGTCACTTTGAAGAGCACACACACACAAGTAATGAGGGAAAATCTTCGAGGTATCGGTTTCATGCGCTCGTTGCGACACACGCCGCTCCGAACAGCAACTCGGAGGTCACTTTGTGGAAAATGTGTATTTGGAGTCGGAGCGTCAGCAGGTGCAGTCGAACTGGAAACACTGGAGGAGGTTTCAAATCAAGTAAACCCACTCCTGGTTATGCCCGATGGAAAAGCGCACTTGTGTCTCCGAGAAACGTGTCGTTACCGCAGGGAATTTTCGTTATTCAGGCGTCCCTCATTCAAAGCTTTTTAGCCGGTGATTAGAGCATTAGCTCTTGATTTTGCATCATTATTCTTTCATAATGAGAGTTAACACGAGAGGACCGACGCAACTTTAATGTCCGTCCATCCAATTTTAAGCTGGAGCCACATGCAGTCGTAAAGAGGAGAGCGCTCGTGCCAGACTAGTTCTTGGCGGGGATCAGTGGCTTTCCCGGAGTTTCCGCCGGTTGCCGGGCAAAATCACAGAGACAACAAAACTCCAGAGGGTCCACTTTTCTCCCTGTCAAGAAACAGTTCAATAAAGGTCAAACTTATCAGTTGGGTTTAAAATCGATCGTTTCAAAGCGGATCAAATGTGCTGGTTGATGAGCTTCAAAGATGCAGCTTGGTAGATTTTGGTCAGGATAAACTCGGGCAGTTGTTTTCTTCAATCTAATATCGTTTCCAGCAACAACGATGTTTACACTGGGCTTTTCCTCGATCTACCTGTAGCACAGATGTAGTTCAAAATGAAGGCATGTTAGACTGTCTCCAAATCACGAGTCACAGCTCTGTACTATTTAAGTTTAAGAAGTACTATACAAGATATACCCAACACAATCACGCCTAAAGACAATTGAGAGTTCAAATAATTCCATGACCCCTCTGGGGCCCTGCTCCTGATTGGGAACCTGTGATGCATGTGCACGAGTTCCAGCCAGCAAATCATCCATCACGTGAGAATATTACAAACACTGTGCAGCCATGAAACTATGCTCATTTTTCATGACATTGAATCACAGGAAGTCCCGACGTAGTGCTATGGCCTAATTACCGGGTGAAACGGGAGAGAAATGATTCCAGAAGACTGGATGACTAAAAGAGTTCACATTTACACTTATTAAATAAAAATGCAGACAGAGGATCCTTATCATTTTTAACACTGCAGCTATTCGGCTACATAAATAAGGAATGGGCCGTCACAGCCAACCAAACGATGGCTGACGGACGCCGATTCATTCATCAGCTTTGAGTAAGTGTGGTGTTCCGGGGCAAATCCTCGGGCTATTTTACAACACGGTGAACAAACGAATAAATACTAAATACTGAGATGTATCCGAGAGATCTCCGAGTCGCTGAGCAGCCATCACCCGCCGTTCTGCTGACTCAGCGCTGATCAATCACTCAGTATATGACGAATTGGTCTGGTTGTTGTCAAAATCGCAGAATGGAAAAGATAGGTTTCTTTTTTTAATGATTTTTTTGACACAGTGTCTTACATACAAAATGATAATGATGACACAAATGGAGGAACTCTACGAAACCGCAGCAGGTCGTTTCACTTGCTAGCAGCACCCTGGGTTCTGCTGGCGGCTTCGTCCTCTTCATCCTCTTTCTGCATTTGTTCGATGAGCCTCTGACGCTCAGCAACTTGCCTCATTTTCATCATGACCAGGGTCTCGTAGTCACGCTCATTTGTCAAGGAGGCCTGCGTAAAAGAGACAAACAGACATGGTCGTTTAAAACACTGAACACATCCACGACAAAAATCACTTCAACACACACACACATTTTCTCTGGCCCCAATTTACTTCATTTCTAAAAAAAAAAAAATAAATACTACGATACAACAAGAAATATTTGTGTTAGGATTCCTAAGATGTTATAAGAATACAAAACAAAAAGGGATATTACTGACCATAGAAGGAAGAGTGATTTGATAGAACTACGCTGGGCCTGAAATCTGTCCGAATAAAAGATGAAACTGAGCTGCAGAATATTTTCTGCAAAAAGCAAATAGACTGAATTACTACAATTTTACGATATCAGCTAAACAACTACTTTAAAGATACGATATGAGCATAAATGTATAATCACTTTTTGACACTTTTGGACCCGGTCAACAAACATTCACAAAACGAATATAAAAAACATTTATACACAAATACATAGACAGTGGTGTCATACATGTTGACTTAATTGTAATTACATCTTTTGGAAGAATGACAAAAGGAAAGCCGAAGGAGTGTCAGAGATGTCCTCATCCCAAACCCCTCTGAATCATTCACTTCACACGATGCAACAATTAGCACCTTTCCTCTCAACCCAGGTCCTTCAGACCACACATTCGCAGCCTCTCTGTTTGCCCACAACCCAGGGATGAGATAATCCCGAGAGCAGAGCAGAGCCCCTCGTCAGACTTGGAAGGAAAATGTCCGACCAGCTATTATACAAGAAGCGGGTCGTAGAAAAGTTACATATGTGTGTATTATATCATCACAAGAGCAGCACTGAGCAAATTACACCACTGTGTTTGTTTTCACTACGGAGCCTGTGGGTGCACGGCGGAGGAGAGGAGACGGAGGCAAACCCAGACGGACCTTCTCATCTCATTTTCAGGTCAGCACTGCAGCGGGGGCGAAGGAGCATGAGACAGTGGCCCTGCACAACAACAGTGACGGGGTAATTCCACCACCTGAGATCATTAAACCCTCGAACGAGGGCTGGGTTTAGGTCCTGGCAGCCGGCCGGTATCGTGCTGTGTGTGCGTGTGTGTATGTGATTTTGTGGAAGGGCTTGAGGTTCGCGTGGGGATGGTGAGATTTTCGTTGTGTGTGTGTGTGTGTGTGTGTGTGTGTGTGTGTGTCAGAGGGAAGCTACTGGCTGATGGCCAATCAAGCAGGGTGGAACATGCAGTAGGTCAGACATCTCAGACTTCCCAAAAAACCTTCATCTGTGTGGTCACAAATGCCACACACACATACAGTATGCCACATACACAAGCGTGCGTGAGAGAAGACACTTTAGAAGCATGGCGGGTAATGAATGCTTTCATTTTAAAAAGGTCCAACGTGAAAGATTTGGGTGAAATGATGAATGTTTCCACTGATGAAAATGGAATCTAAAAATACTGCAAAATGTTGAAATTGTTTGAATGTGTGAATTGTTGGTTTTATTAAGCTGAAAGAAATCTGGGTGTGGGATCCTCCCAGTGGAAGTCACCATGTTTTCACAGTGGCCCTAAATGGACAAACTCAACATATCTTCAGTTTTAGTGATGATAGAAAGCTACAACTGGCAGCAACAGGCAACCTCATCATTTGATGTCACGAAATGCTTCACACTACGTTTATTGGACAGTAGACACATTAAAATGATTATAGGAGGAAATAGATCCAAATGCACGACACGCTAGCACAATGAAATTTTAAATTATTTTGAACAGAGCTACATTTGATGATTTATAGCAATTAATTAATTTAATTTGGAAAAAAACATGTATTCTTAGAGAATGTCCGTTCAAAAAATTTTAAATAGCGCAAAGATATGCACTATTATGTTACCAAATAAGTTGCCAACTATTCTAATAATTGATTAAGAATGGATGGGTTGATAACTCAGCCCTACCCTTAGCACTGAGGCATCACACCTGGACTCCTTTGGTATGCAGCTCCATCACGTAAACCTCACCAGCAGATGTAACTAAGTACTACACACTCTACCTTCAATACTTTCACATATTTTAAAAACACGAAAGGCTATTGTGCCATTTTGAAAGTAGGAGGGAGGCCCATGTGTCCAGAGAGCAAGCCAATGTTTTATGGGATTATATCCAGGAAGTCTGCGGGGCCAAGGAAGTGTCTCTTTAATAAGACGGTGAGCTGCAGGAGAGAGAGTGAGAGTGTGCATGATGGACCGAGAAAGAGAGGAGAGAGGGGGGAAAGAACGAGAAAGAGACAGAGAGAGAGAGAGAGAGAGAGAGAGAGGGGCGGGGGGGAAGAGGGGCGGCGGGGAGGGGGGGGGGTCTTAGAAGGAGAGGTAGGGGTTTGTCAGTGCGCTAACTGAGCATCTGGAAAACATCACAGGGACTCCAGCGTCCATGTGCCGAGAGAACGTGGGTAAGCGTGGAGGAAGAAGAGAGGAGAGGAGGAGAGGGTCTGTGAAGGGGAAGACTCCCTCCCTCCCTCCATCACCCACCCCTGGATTGAGGAAAGCTGCTATTATCATTCCAGTAATGTGAGCTCAAGCCCCTCGTCTAACACATAACTATGAAATATCACGCAAACGTCATTGGCTAAATAAACGATCCCCGCATCTTCACATGAAACAAAACACAGACAAGTACACAACCAAGGTGGAGGGTGCCTCCACGTTATCATCCCGCCCTCTATAGGTGGCTGGCGGAGCGCACCTGAAGTCGCTGACCTGTTCTCCGCCTGGTATGGCCGCTGGTGGACCGGCCTTGGATGTGGGGGGAATTCTGAGCATTAACAGGTGCTTTATGGGCAGCGTGACGCATTTTTTCGCAGGATGAGGGATGTTTCCTTGCCTGCGGTGTTAACTTACAATGTACATGTTTAGCCAATGCATCACTCGGTAACTGAAAACTCACTGTGTGCATGCATGCGTGCGTGCGTGCGCCGCAGTAACACTGGGGCCCAGACTTAGTAGGAAACCACAAAACACAAACAATGGGCCCCCGTACAAAGCCAAGAGAGGAGGGTACAAGGCCACCGCAGAGGTGGGACAGTAGTAAAACACACATGGGCACGCACACACACGCACACACACACATATACAAAGTCAGGATTAGTTATTTGACATCAACAAATGGGGCAGCCTCTAGACAGCACATCCCAGTCTGACCCCAGGCCAGTAATGACATCATGAATACCAACACTGCTCTGAGTCAGACAGTTAACAACACACACACACACACACACACACACACACACACACACACACACACACAAACGCATGCACACACGCACACACATACTTTCTCACTCACTGCTGGGGGTATCTCGCAGCACAGGTGGTCACTGCATTCCCTCAGCACAACTTGTCCATTCAGCTACATATTACATTGTTTTATGTGTTGGGTGAGTGTGAGCATGAGAGATGGAACTCTAGGTTGCATCTGTGCTTCCTGAATTTAATGGTTATCAGTGATTCCTTTACCATTATATTGGGGGGGGGGGCAGGGGGATGGATCTCAGTCCCTACGCCAGAAACAACCATTAAAAAAAGAAAAGAAACACAGCAACATTTCCATTTGACCTCTGTCTGTTCTGCACCAGGTGCAACACAAATATACCAGTGTGAGTCCATGTATGGAAGTGAATGCATGCTGTTGTGAGTGGTCATGGTGTTGGACAGAATAGGGGCCTACTGGACTGGGATTTAATGCCCTTGGAAATTTTTAAAGTAAAGAAAATACACAGAGAAAAGAGAAATGGCAGCAAAGGCCTGAACTCCCAGCGCCCTGGCATTTTTCTTTTTGACGGATGAGCTTAGGGATCCTGGAGCGGTGGAGATCTGGGGATTCGACCTCTTTAATATCCAATAATATGCTGTTGTAAAAGCAAAATTATATTTTTCAGGTCTGAGCATTCCGGGAAAGGTCCACTGATTGCAAAAGACTTCCCATTAAAACAAAAGGGGCTGTGGGACTGGTAAGAATGCAGTCGGGACCTTGGAGATGTCAAAAAGAGCTCAGGTGTTAAGAGGAAAAAGAAAAAAGAAATGATGAAGTCAAAGTTCCAAACACAGGGGTCTGTTCACTCCGAGCACGCACGTGCTCTGTTAATTTACAGAGTTCCTTATCAAGTGTACTTAATGTGCAAAGCAGTGAGTGCGACTGCAACCGCCTGCATTCGAATGACACTTCATGAGAATAAAACAGATGGTAAAATAAAAATATATCCGTGCAAAACCACACAAAAGTAAGTTCCATAAATAAGCTCTGCACAAAACTTTCCTTTTATCTTAACTTTCATATTTTCTTTATCAACCTTGCTGGCACATGTCAAACTTTCTTCAATGCGACTCACAGCCTCGCTACATTTCTACCACGCTTACTTTGTTGATGCTGTTCTTTCTCAGCCTTGAGAAGGTTAAGTGTTCTCCAAGTTAGGTATTAAGTGTGAATAAATCAAGTATTTCACGCAACAAGAAATTTGAAAATAGTATTCTGTTTTATTCAACATTAAGTAATTCTTCAGGATGTTGGAGTTTATTCAATTCTTTCTGCTTCAGGTACAAAGAACTGTTCTTGTAGACAAAACAAACCAAGATATGCCACCAGTATGTCACCACTTATCAGGCAGCCTATTCTCTCACGAATCGTATTATGTGTAATTCAATTAGAGACTGCTGTTACATTCGTCATGTGTTGACCAGTCTGTTGCCTGGTCGTCACACCACACCTGGACTTATCAGAGTGTCACATCTCTGTCACGCGCCAGTCAGATGAGTGTCTGCACTTCCTCTTTACGAGCACGGTGGGCTGCCAAGTTTCAGTTGGAGCCTCTTCAAAAAGCTCATCACTGAGTCATAATCTTGGAGACAAATAGTGTGCAAAAAAGGTTTGGATGATGACAAACTACTAACTCGGATGCCCTCAGCAGAACTGATGGAAGCCCGTTACAAAGAGTAGCTACAAGACATCGTTTTGGAGACGGACACAGATAAGAGCGGTGGACTGTCCAAATTCAATTGTCTGGTCGCATGCGTTTCCTTCGCTCAGCGACACGAAGCTGAATTCGCTGAGTACAGTATGTCCTGTGTTTGTCGTCACTGAACAATGTTTTTCATATAAAAGATTGAGACAGTGTAAATCTACTCTAAATGCAGCCTGTCTAAGAGCCTCCACAGAGCGGAAGCTGGGGAACACACAACAAAGAGCCAGAAGAATATCCACCAAAGCCTCAGTTTGGGCTTCCAGTGCCAGTCAAAGCAATATCTGGAAACACTTTTTATCCTGCAATAACAAAAACATGCAGCATCCCAAATTTCAGGCCTAGCATAGCTGCATCAAACCACACTGCCCGCTATGGTTAGGCCTTTGAAAAGAGGCTCGCATAGAAATCCAGAGAGGGCTAAATGCATTAGTTTGCATGACAACACAACTAACAGAGTACGCTCAGCCTCGGTCAGACGGCAGGTCTTGCGAGGTCCTTTCCAAATGCCGCAGATAACATGACTTCTTCCCTCTGATCGTCTTCTAGCATGAAAGCTGTTCTGTGGTCGTAGGTGGAATTTCTTTCCTCTGAAGACGATTGTTAAACAATGCTGTGTTGCCATCTTGAGTAAATGTTATGATAAATTAATGTGCGTGAGTAATTGTGTCTGGTCTTACAGAGCCTTCTGGCACAAGAGAATAGAGGGAACAAGAGAGGATCAGGCGGCATGCCCGGTGTTTATTGGATCAATTTGAAAGGTCTGAAGGAGGAGACAAAGACATTGTTTGGTCATTTGTTCACAACCTGTATTTTTTCAATTTGATCAAATAAGGGAAAGCATCAGGACTCATGACAAACACCGGCTGTGTCTCCCTTTCTCCAGGAATACAGTGTTCATCATGAGACTGAGGGATTGTAATATACTCTGCACTAGACTGTTGCATTAATGGTGGAACAAGCTGATGATGCAGATCGGAGAAATGTAATGTCTAATTTCACCTCAGCCTTCATGATCTACATTGTCCTGGAGGACCACTTTCAGTGGCCACATAGACCACAACCACTGAGGAGAACAGTCCCTCAATTGGGAAACAACATAAACGTTTGACAAGAATCTGCCTGATACATCAGTTAGGGGCTTTTCAGTGGCACTAACTACTAGGAAAAGCACAATAAACTAACCATCTTCCCTTTTTAAACCCAAACAAAATTCCACAGACACGCAGCATCTTTGCTGTTGTGAAACAATTTCCATGACTGCATTACTACAGCATTCCAACGGCAAAGACAACAGACTGCAGACATGAGAATTGGAAAATGTAACAAGTTGTGTCTCTTGTGAAACCTAGCGTTCCTGTCCATACATGTCTGTGTGGGAGCAGCTATAGGCCTCCAGTCAGGCAGAAGAGCCTATGGAGTGGGGCGGACTCAGCGGCTTTAAACAAGCCAACAGCCAGCAGGAAACCAGGAAAGCTGCAGAGCAGAGGGACAATGACATGGAGATTAGAGATCAGTTAACCTCCGCCCCCACGGCCCCCCCCCGGGTGACCGTTTGCGCTCTCTGACTTCCTCTTTTTTGGTCCACACAGGCACGAACACAACCTGGTTGTACAGTTGTACACTGACGCACAGGTCAGCTCTAGAGGAAATGATTCATGCACACTCTTTGGTATTCCTTGGTATTACAGGGAGGCCATCAGCAGCTTCTGTACCAACGGGCAGTGACTCCATTATTGCTAATGTCTACAACGCCAGCTCACATCACAACATGGATGATGTAATTTAACAGCTGGGAACCAGTCGAGATTGACTGCAACGTTAATCTCAGAAGTGAAGAAAAGCTTCGATCGGGTGCCTTCACATTCCTGTACTCTGACCCCACCTGCCTGATCTCTTACGCAAAGAAGACTTTCACAAAGCGACACACCTGGAGGTTCTCCAACTCAAACAGGAGTTTGCAGCGGGAAGGATTACCAAGGAAAAGGGGATCAAATTTCCAATGACAACCCTGCGGGCAGCGGACTGAGCACAGGTAAGAAACGACCTTTAAGCAGTTACAATGGAGCGAATCGAGCAAGGCAATTATATCTGAAAGTCCGTTGTGCTGCGTCAGCAAAGGTCATTTCACTCATGTTGTCTCTCTGTCTCAAGGCTGCTCAACTAAGGCTTGTCTGTACCAACTTAACAAGTCCAATCATGTCAAGGAAGAGTGTCAGGGTGTACAGGCAGACAAGTTTCTTCACACAGACGCGTGTGCTTGACTGGGACGCATATGCACGATCTTTGCGTAGCAGGACAGGTAAGATTGAACTTATCACACATTATCTTTCCTTGTGTGATTAATCGTTCTCAACTGAATGGACAGAAAACTGCTGTATTTTGTGATTTCGTCAGACAGATTTCTCATCTGTTTTAAAGATGGACTATTTATGGCAGCATTGGGAAAGGTCGTTTAAAATGTGTTTCTTGGCCAATCTATTTTAATGGACTTATTTAATTTTGTACTTGGCGGCAGAGCGTTTCCTGGACATGATACTCATACCTCAAACCGCAAGACCCCTCCTTGGCCAAACTGACATGTCTGAAAAGGAATGCTGTTGTGTCCACACTCTCCAATCTCCCACTGCTACTAAAGTGCCGATAAAACGTTTACAAGCCCACAAAACCTGTTTGCTGTAGTGACTTACAAATTTACAGAGTACATGTTTCAAGTTAGGAACACAAAGCAAATGTGCGCAAAGCTGTTTGAGAGACTATAAAATCACAGACACTGAGCAGATTATCTAATGATCATGCCAGCACTGATGAACTGAGTTCTGTTTTACTCAACAAAATGATTACAGGTCACGAAATGAGAAGTTTGGGGGGGGGGGGGGGGTTTGCACAAATTTTTTTGAATGTTACCATATTGTTTCATTTCAGTATTTCGGCTGAAATGAAATTTAACAACATAAAATTCCCAAACTGCAGTACAAAGTTGTGAAATACAATGGCTGTAGCGTGATGATATTTATGGAATAAGAATATTCAATTCCTTTCTCACTTCCACAACCAGAGTCACTGCGTAACTCTCACACCACAGTAAAGTGGGTTCACTGCATCCCAACTATTTGTGTCTCTAAGAAAATCACACACATATTCATAAGCAAATCACAAACATATTCATAAGCACTTCTGACAGAATAACAGTGAACACTCGACCTCCCAGAACCTAACATGAAGAGACACAGTTACCATGTCCAAATCTGCACTGAACTTACTGGAAATCTTTGGCAAGCTAATGGACTTCCTTTGCAGGATATGCAGCGAACCACACCTGCATTTATGGGAAAACTGTGAAAGGATAATATTTAGAAATAAAAGCTTCAAAGCATTGTTGCAACATCCAACTATTGCCAAATAATGCTGAACTTTCACTAAACCAAAGTCAAGAGGAGCAAGTGCAAGCTCTTAACATCGGCCGCTAATTCACATGACAACGATACAGGCCAATGCAGACATCTGGCACAACATTACGTGTCATGCACGAGCTTGCATGTTATGGGGGAAACCTGGATTATAAAACGCTTATTTATAATCCACTGTAATAGTGATTACATTCTTACCCAATTTGTTACAAGTCTCACATTAATCTAATCATATTTCTTCTGCTCTGTTCCAGATGGCTGTGGGGTCTTAAACTATACCACTTCCTAAGGATCTATCGTTGATCAGAGGAGATACAAAAGCAGACAAAGACTTTTCCGGATCGACAGAAAAGACAAAGTCAATCATTTAAGTCTCTCTCATCGATCATATCGTTCAAAATGCCACTGAGAACATCGTTACACAGAAAGCAAGGTCGTTGGCCCAGCAGACACGCCAAGCGCCGAGAGGTGCTGTCCGTCAACATGATCAGCTTACCCCTCGCCGATTTCCGCCACATAACGCATATTGGCAACGATGCCCACACGGACAGCTTTGGGGACCTGTCCTTCCTCAAGATGGGCCACAATCTGCTCCTACAAAGCTCCCAGAGCGAACAGAACCTCTTCATGGCCTGCTCCCCACCACCAAAGCCCCCTCGACTGAACCTGGACGAGCCAGATGGTTCCGAAAGCCCCGACTGGTCTGCTGACCACCAGCACATTGCCTCCCAAAAGAGGAAGAAATGCAGCTCGATGCCACTGCTGGACAGCAACGTGGTGGAGGAGGAGATAGAGAAGGAGGATGGCTTCCAAAGAGATACTAACGTTGCTTATGGTCAGACTCACAGTCCTTGTCGGGGTAGTGTGAGTTCAGAGAAGGATGGAGACTCCACAGAAATCCGTGAGAAAACTGCAGGAAAACAAAAGGATGAGGACGCGGGCTTCTCATTCAGCCTGGACCTGGGCCCATCAATCCTGGATGATGTTTTGCAAGTGATGGACAAACGGCACAATTAGACAACACAGCCAGGAAGCCTCACAGGAGGGTCTCAACTATGTGAAAAGAATAGAGACCGAGGATTCAACCCTTTGGGGGCAGCACATTTCTGACTTTATACACAAAACAATGTCCAAGAGACATGCTGCTCAAATACACTTGGAGATACGAGCCTGTGTGTACTGAAGAGTGAGAAATAAGCTGTGGAGAGAACTAAGGGAACCTAAAGTATCGTTTAACTACGTTAACTACTAAATCGTTGTACTACTGTTCCAGAAACACTGATTCTGCCTTTCTTTAGCATTGTATCGAGATGTGTTTATTTGTTTTGGCAAATTTTTAATACGAAGAGTTTACTTTGAACACAAACAGTTTACTCTGCCGAGAGCCAAATAAATGAGCATAGGACACTGTTGTCCATAGCATTTGTTTCATACAAAGCATCGTGTGGTTGAAAAGGTTAAACATAAATTAGGTTAACGTTAACAACACCAGTTTAATGATCTCCTCATATGAACCTCCGGCAGAGCGAGACACAATGTTTAAGTTAATAATTGAACTGTGCGTGATCAGAATGTCCAACTGCAAGTCTGACATTTTCTCCCTTTGCCTTCCTTCTTTACCCCTTCCTTTTGCTTCATGTAATCCCTCTAAAACACATGGCACTGCAGTGGAACCGGCTGTTAGGACTTAAGAAAGAGTGTTGTGTTCAAGAATAGAAACGCTGCGGCTACAATCAAAGGTCCTTGAGCTGTGATGTCTTGGCGAGCTTGGCCAATCTATTGTGTGCAGAGCACAATTTCTTCTCCGCACGCATCCCAGAGGCCCCACTCAAAGGTAGACCAAGGTACCCCCCATCTCTCATTCCCAACAACGCAGTGAAAACAAACAGCTCTGCTTCCAATAAAAAGCCAGCCAGTGGTGGCAGATTGGGCTGCAGACCAAGCCAGGCCACAGGTCCAAAAGCTCATGTAAAAAAAAAAAAAAAAAGTTAGGGCCAAGCTGTTTTCTTAGCTGCACATGAGAGTCCGGTGCTCTGGTGAGTGGCTCACGAGAAGGAAAGTGGTAAAAGGTAACGTGATACTTCCACATATGCAGGGGGTGCTGAGGGAGGAGGACCAGAGACATCCATTACTGCTGCACCAGTCCTGATGAGGCTTTAAACACTACCTTCTGACCAAATAGACCCTTGACACGTGAAGAAGACGTGCTTACATCTCACATACACTGGCACCCGAGTCAGCGGAGGCACACATGTAAACGTGTACAAATGCGTGGTCAGACTGAGGCTGGTGCAGAAAATCCACAACGTTTTTCTTCCAGTCTGGACAGTAGTGAGTCTGTGTCTTGGCAGGAAAGGCTGAGGGGCAAACCAAGAGCCAGTCAAATTCCAAGTTGCCCAATGTATCAGCCTGCGCAATATACATACGACAACCACACATATACGCAGCCTCTGGCTAAAGGTTCAGATATCTTTCTCTGTCCTAAAAGACACAGCGATGTTTGGTGGTACATGTGCTCTGTTTTGGCATCTGCTGCTTTGAACGGGATATTGTTGCCCCTGTTCTTTGTGCGTGTTGTGACAATAACACATTGTGAAACTTCGTTTTTGCAAAGTAACTTACTTGTGTTTTGTATTTTGGGAGAAGTAAAGGCAAATATCTTTCATATTGCAAGATCAGTAGTTTAGTTGATAAAGCGCTTGTGTCGACATTTTAAGTTTGTGTGAGATGAAAGAAACCAGCCTTGTCCGTCACTAATACCCAACAGTTTGAGGAGAAATTATAGCCTTCGACCATCCAACACTACAAGCAACACAATGTTATTTCAAAGTGAGGACACGGATAGGTCTAAATTAGACAGGCATGTCGAGCAGTATTTTATGTAGAGGACCAGATTTTGAACCCTGGCTGTTGGCATTTAGTGTTGTGCTGACTAAACTGGGTGCGTCAGCAATTTGTCAAGACTTCCGTGCAGATAGTGAGACGGTGTAAAACAGTCCCGCCCCCCTCCCCCCCTGCAAAAATGACCCTTGGAGGATGATCTACTATGAGAAATGGAATACAGTACATATAATTTTGTTTCCAATTGAGTATAATCAACTGAGTCAAAGAATTGTTTATGTTTCCTTGCAATGAATAATTTATAATTAGCCCCTATGTTTAGACAGTTGCCTCGAATGGTCAAACAT
>JAFBJT010094078.1:21726-35144 GCA_016785325.1 Chascanopsetta lugubris
CGCCCCCCCCCCCCCCCCCCACATGTACATATCACAATATTGAAGAGGGGAAATGGCCGTGGAGTAAAAGAAAACATTCGTTCCCACTAATCAAGTGTCAGGAAGGAATTCTTGATATTTTTGGTCGATGGAATCAGACAACACAATGAAGAATGGACTTATAGCTCCTTTAGTGTTGTGGGAATATGTTAGACACGCAGGAGGTCAAGGCTCAAAAATACTGCAGACTACAGTGATTTCCAGAGCGGAGGCAGAACCCCCTGTGGGCTCCTCGACTGTGGGTGGTAACCACTGAGCCTGCCACGCCAAGTTTCGTCATTGCTCAACCTATTTTGACAGGGTCTGTTTCTTTCTCTCAAAATTACAAACCACCGAGACTCTATGGTCACAACAGATGTCAGTTAAGGTTACCTTTCCTGTTGAACAGGCCTATACCTTGTTCTTTCATTTAAAAAAAACACTCAAAAGTGTTATATTATATATAATACTTATTTATACAATGGCATGTCTTTATCCTCTCTGAGGATAAGGATAAACAACAACAATCGGCAGGTGGTGATGCTAGAGAGGCAAATATTCCATGTGTGAATAGACTGCGCTTCAATGCATACAAAAATCCTCTTCAAAATAAAAGTGAAGGATTTCTTTTTCTGAACTTTTTTTTTCAAAGTCAAAGGCCCGTGATCGTCCGCAATCCAAAAGCAGGTCGTGGCCCACCAGTTGAGAATCACTGCTTTAGGAGACAAGAATTAGAAAGATACATTTTTGATTCATGGTCATACCTGAGGAGTTGTGAACTGTCCAGGTTGAGGGATCGGAGACATAACTTGAGGTTGTTCAACCCACGAAATCTTCAAGTGGTTTCCACTAAGGCCTCTTTCATTCCTCACCGCCCGCTCCTGAGACAGATCAAAACATTTTTTGTTTTACATTTAAAATAATTTCTCTTATTACGTGACGAAAGCTGTTTTTGCATGTTGTTTTTATTCATACCACTTGTGTGATTAACATTAAAAGAATAAAAGTGAATCACGCAAGTAATGCAAGGTGAAAAAGTGCTTTGCGTTTGGTGTTAACCCAGCACTGAAGCTGCCTTACGCCCGCCTTGCATGTGGGCATTTGCACAGAGACAGTTGGTATAGAAAACATATGAAAAACACATGCAGACAGAGTAGGATTATAATTGGACCAACTCCCAGAGCAGAGTTAGAGTTTGGAGATGGGCAGGAGGAAACCACAGACCCTGCACCCAGGTCTTGGAAGACTGGCAAACATGGTCCCTGGAGGGAAACCACATACTGCGGTGAGGAAACCACAACAGAAAAGTACACCGCCGGCCCTGAGGATCCAGACAGTGGTGAACAATAAAGCAGCCCAAATCCTTTCGTGCAATGGTTTCAATCAGCACATTTCTAGATACAATGTGGAGCCAGAACCATCACTTAAAGTCTCTGACTGGGACATGACATGACAGGTGTCATTCTTCGGGGGGATCAAACTCAGCAGGTTAGCGGAGGTTGGTTAGCAATTGTGTTTTAATGCAATGATCTGCTGAACAAAGGTTCAATTGAGTGGAAAGAAAAATAAATACAGACAATGGGGAGGAGTGTAGTACTTACAGCTGCTCTGACTGTTGCAAACTCAACCAAGGCGCTTCCCATCTTCTTTCTTGAAATAATCACGCTCAAAACATCTCCATACTAGAGGGAAGGAAAAGACAAGATAAAAGATAAGTCATGAGGAAGAAGACGGCACATGCAGAATAATCAAATTAGTACTTCCTTTCACAGCATTACACATAAGCATAAAATCACAGTAGCATACACTGACACGAAAACTCTAAACACCGGTGAATACGACAGACTTCTGGAAAAAAAAAAGTTTGATTATTCAACATAGTCCTTGATGGAAGGTTTTGTGTGTTTGGTATTCAGAAGGTAAATCTGCAAAGTACACTCAATTAACATTATGCACAAAGCTGCGACCACCGAGACCTTTAGAGAGGAGGTATGAGGTAATCATCATTTTCAGCTGTTGGTTGCGCATTTGACAACCACTCTGAAAGTTGTGAGTGGACTTGGCTCTTATCCAGCTCCCTGCCTCCAATAAGAGCAGGGAGAAGAGGTTGGCGGAATGACCAATTATAGAGTGCAAAGGATCTCAGCCATTCCCTGACCTCTGTTAACCTTCGAGTGGGCTCTGCCTCTGTCCAAGTGAGATTTCTTTCTCTTAGCAGACAAGACGAGAAGACTTAGAGACAAGAACCTGATCAACAGCGAGGGAAGTTTCAACGAATAAGTGACAGGAGGGTCTCTTCAGTTTTTCCAGTCGCCTGTCACCTTAACCGCTGTCTTTTATCATAAAACTCGGTCCTCCCAAAGCAGAGGCTTGAGGGAAAGAGCAAAATGGAAGAGGCCTTTGGCAAGATTCTTTGCTGAAACTGGAGCTTCTTGGGAAGGGAAAGTCCAGGAAAGCAAATGCTTACTAAGGACACACTGGAGTGAGCCAACAATGAAAAAGGAGATTCACAAAAGGCCCATGTTCCTTCAAATATAAATATCTCAGCATGTCCCCCCCCCCCATTAACAAAGATGTATTCTTTTAGATGGCCAAAGTACACAAGTTGGCACACATGCAAGTGCATGCATACCATTCTTTCTTTCTGCTTTCCCACACAGCAAAGACTATTTCCACTTGTTGTCCAAATCACTGACTGTCATTCGGCGGAGTTTGCCATCTCAAGCAAAATAGCTGAGAGGATCAACATTTCTTTCCAGTCTTGCCTCGGACGCAGCGCAGAGGAGAAATTCAAACACCTGTTTCCGGACGACTCGACATCAGCGACACTCGCGTTATCCTTGTTGCAAGCGAACCTGTGCGCCGCCACAAGTCCTTTGCGCAGGATCATAGCAAACTGGTCTAAGCTTGCATGGGAAGAGCATATTTCCTAACGCTTCCCTTGGCACTGCCTAATCACCTGGTTAAGAAGGAACAAACACAGGGTGTGCATGGCATTAAAAGTGCACTACAACATGGCCCTCAGCACTTTCACTGCAACAAAACTTAATGGGCCTTTTTAAAGGAACAAATAAAAGAACAAATCAACAGCGCTGACGTCATGCAAACTTCATAATATGGCTGGACTCTGCAGGCGGGTCCGTGTCTGTGGAGCTTTGTTTTGGGACAGGGGATATAAAGAAATACATTTCTTTGAACTACCCTGATATTACTGTTAATTGGAAACTGAAAGCGTATTTGAGAAAGAATTCATAGATGTAATGTGCAGTATGCAGAATCTTCGTACAAAACAATGTACGGACTCATGCAAAAGTAGTTCCTTTTAGCCATCTTTCATGAGAAAATGTGTGGTGGCGTGTTTATCTGCCCGTTGCCTGTGTCAAAACAGTGTCGTAGTTAAAAAAAAAAAATTTCCAAGTGGAACTTTTTGCTGTGGTTGAAGGATGTGGCGTCCCTCTTACCTCATTCACAAGTTCTCACTTGACGTCAGTTGTATTTAAACACTGTTCCATTGCAAAGTTGCTCACTAAGCAACTTTGCTTGTTTGTATCAATTCTTGCCTCTGATTGGACCGGCATTGCAAGGGAATTTCAATGATATACCATAATAACCTGGGTATCCCCTGAAGGCTTGTTGTCTCTTCTTTCATAAACCATTTGACTTTTCTCTGTAGCACAAGTGGCTGAGGGACGTACGGTAATTTAAGAAGCACTCCAATGCGATTTAAGTTGCATAAGTACATGTTTGCATAAGTACATGTTTGCATAAGAGGTGGCCGACCGCGCATTGGCCAGTGTGTCATTGATTACGCTGTGGCGTGCCAGAGGTGGCATGCGTATCTAAGGTTGCCGACCCCTGCCCTCGACACAGCTCTTAATATTCACATCAGGAGCCGTTCATCTCTTCGATGACCACCATTGCTCCACCACCATGTTTTCCATATTTTTACAGTGGCACAGAATGAACAAAATAAACTACTTTTAGTTTGCTAACTGGGGGCGAATGATATGCTATGATGTCATGCATAAAAGGGTAGCTCAATGCAAATGATACGTTAATGATTTCTGTTGTTTAGAAAAAGAGAATCCTTCCAAGTCGTATTTTATCAGTGTAAAGTGCAAGTCTGTGTTTTGCCAAATTAAAGCTTTGTTAGGGACTTATTAGATCTTTGCCTTTTGAAGAAGACCCAGTAGAACCTCTTGAGAGTAGCCTCCATTGGTCTCATCATCGTTTTTACACTTCCATTTCAGCTGAAAAGAGAGACATGACAGAAAAGGGAGAAAATCAGTTATCAACACTATCGAGAACTGAAGACATGATAACAACGTTTGATCATTAGAGTACAGATGTCCAAACTAAAAGGAGGAGGAGGAGCTAAAGACATGCCCAGTGACATAAGAAGGAGAAGCTGGGTAGCTAGAGATGGTGAAGTTTAACACACGAACCCCTGTAAAGCGGTGACCCACATGCTTTTTAGCTGAAGTACCGCACCAGACAAAATTATGCGCAAGTAATCGAAAACAGGTTAATACCCAAGGTGCTTGGCGGTTGGCAAAGGAAGAGGCAATCCTCCTCGGTTAACCTTTTTATAACAGTGTTTCTCTGATTGCTGACATGTTGCACTATGTAAACACAGTTGCAGAAAACACTGCGCTGAAGAGAAACTTCCACATAAGGCAGGAACATAATCTATGGAGGGGGTTTATTTTTTTTGTCACTTTTTGCTGTGATCATTGCTCCGTTGATGAAACGATGTCCATAAACACAAATTGTGATAGTGTCAATCAAAAGTATGTTTTTCTGACTGAACACACAAACATCAGCTGAGACACTCGATGGCTATTCAGTTTTCAAACCAGATTTGTCAAGAACGTGTAAACATATTCGCTAACATCCCCCAGCCTCCATTAATATGCGCGGGCTCGGCTGTTTCCAGGAGTTAATGCAGTAAGCCCTCTCCTGACATGGTTACAGGTCTCCTGACGACGTTGGGCTCACTCTGGAGGAATGGGCGTTAGATCAGTCTGGTGAGACAGCAGCACATGTGGTCTCTGAATGATGAATTACAAAGAGCCAAGGTTCTATCAGAGTTCCACCAGAGGCTTGTTCTGCACTTCCATTCAGGTGGAGCAGTTCCTGTCACCAATCTTCCCCTTCAACTCTGATCCCAACCTCCTCCTGATTGACAGATATTTCGCTGAAAGCCTTACCTTTAATACTGGAGTCACGCCTCCTTTGGAACATCTCTGCACCCCCACCTCTAAGGGGGGGTAAAAAAAAAAGGAGAGGTTGATGTTTAAATACAAAGAAACAATTGTTTCAAGAAAGAAAAGAAGTATGGCGCTCAAGACAGCAGTCAGTGAGTCGCATACAGATGTAGAGTAATGTGAAACTGGCTGTGACATGGTAAATGTATGGCTCTGGCTCGAGTCTAATGATCGGCTAAGAGCTTCTCAGTCAGAGCCCTAATCCCAGAGAGAGCTGGGGATGTCTGACTGCGTGCAAGTGGAAGGCACTGAAAAAAAATATATATATATACGTGCTGACTATGCATGAGTAATTGTCCAGCCACAAAAAGGGATCATTCAAGGGCCAAGACTCAGAATTTCCCCTCAAATACCCACACATCCATAGCGTTATTTCATTTCATGTCTCCAAAATGGAGACATCAGTGATTTAATGTGAGCAGATCATTGAGAGGTGAAAGGTTGGATGGAGAGAATGTGTGTATTGCTTGGCATTCCTACATTATCTTGCCAAGTGCTGCCGCTGCCAAGACTCTAAAAAGTACTTCCATAAAAACGGTTGGGTGTAACACAAATTAAAACGTACGCTGAGTTATTGTTATCTTTTGAATGTGAACCACGGTGCCTGGTAACTGCTAAAGTCAAAGGTTTACTCAAGTAACATTTCAGGGTTCAAGCTGGATTTATCGAAACTGGAACAAAATGGAGATGGATAAGTCTTGGAGGTGGACATACTTCTGGGAGTGTTTACCTGCTTGCTGTGCTTCTATGTCTCTCTGGATCTGCTCACGGACAAGCCTCTGTTGCTCCTCCAAAAGCCTGGATCCTTCCTCCCTAATACGGTTGATCTGATGGTATTATAAAATAAATGATAAAAATATGTTTGTAAAATAATATATGGGCTGTGTATATAAGGAGCAATAGCTCATATACAGTGTAACCGCTATATAGACACGCACACAAGTACGCCAGTGAATGTCTCATTTTTAAGCTTTCGCAACAGCATGCTCACTCACGGACATTAAAAGTGATTTTACACAAAACGCTTTTCCTCATTGTCTTCATTGTCATTTGTCACCTCCATGCATTAACCATTCAGTGACAGCCCCTCTGCTACAACAGGAGGACATATCCAGACCACCTCATTTTATCAGTGGAGTCAGTACCACCTGAAGATTGGACAGAACATGGAACAGTGCCACTTACTGTTTATCAAAATGTCCATGCATTTAGACTGTCCATGAAGGCATGCACACCATTGTCATTGTTCGTTTAGTTGTTTATTGATCATTCTGATACGGCAGCAAGGAAAATCTGCCGTGCTTGGACAGAGCCTTTGTTCTTGGCCCACGTTTTCAGATTTCAGCTCAATCAGGCATTGTGTGGCGCAATATTGTCTCTCATATGGTTTCTATAAATTCCTCTTACCTCGTCTTCAAATCTTCTGGTGTTTTGCTCCTCCCCGTCCTTCTGAGCTGCTAGTTGCTCTCTAGCCTCCAAGTCTGAAATAACAGAGACACACACTGAGTATCATCTCCACCATCAGAAACAGACAGAACCCGGCAAGATGATTTCATTATTTTCTAACAGCTGCTTGGATGTTACTTCATTCTGGACCGTCGTCGTCTGTCCCTGTCATTTTAGAAATCTCAAAACCTCTCATTTTGTAAATCTTGGAAGGCATCTCACAAAAAAAAAAAAAATTTGAAATAACAACACAAACCCCCACTTACAATGAAATCAGTGAACTGAAAGCCAGAAGATGAGCTCAGATTTGGACCCAGGGACTCACCGAGCTTTATTTTCTTTCTGTGTTCGTCGAGTTTCCTGTTTCTCTCTTCCGCTTGTTTCTTGGCAGCAATGACCTTGTCATAGGAAGCCTGGTAACAGCAGTAGACACCAGAATGAACTGTGTCTGTGAGTGTGAGGGCGAGTGTGTATCAGGACTCATGACAGGTTGAGAAGGATATGTGGTTGTTACCTTGGCAGCAGCATCAGTGAGCACCTCGAGAGCCTGAGACAACTGGTGGAACAGCGCAGCTGAAAGAAAAGTGAGACCAGAGGAGTTATAAAAACTTAAAGGTATCTTTTTTTTCTAAGTACAAAGTGTGCACAGATAACTTGGATTATCGAGTTCAGCAAAGATGTTTCAATATACAGTCAATATTCTATTGTTGACGTTCACGTTTTTCTTTCGAACGCATCATGAATTTGTTTGATTGTTGCTGATTGATAAAGGTGAAATAAAGATAAAATAAAACGCGATTAGATTAAGAAAAACAGAGAATTCTGAATGTAAATACCGTATGCGTTGTGTATGAATACACATAATTATCCTGTAAAGTCATATCAGCGGATATTACTTGATGAGTCATACAGTCAGCTGATTGATTTTTTTTTAATCTATGAGTGAAAAATTCACAAAAATTCAAATCCAAAAAAAGTATGCTGGGTGAGTCTGTAGAGAAAAAGCGAGCAGATTTACTTCAATGGTGAATACTTAAATAAATCTGACGCAGAAAATTGGCAAAATGCTAATATCAGCTGCAACTATCAGTCACGCTGATAATCGGTCAACCCCTGAAACGAAGGGTTCAGCTCAAACATCTCCAAAAGTCCCAGAAACTATTTCATTAAACATCGGCACAAACTGTGAGTGCGTGTCTATCCTCCATCAGACCTTCTCAAGGGGCCACCTCCATAATCACCACAGCCATGAAAATCTCAGTCTACCCCAGTTGTCATCTCACACACACACACACACACACACACACACACACACACACACACACCACAATCCCTCTCCCCATCACACGACCACCACACTACTGCATTATACTAGCCAAGCATAATCATTAACTTATGGGAGGCCTTACAAACCGATAGTGTTACTCCCCGGGGGGGGGGGGGGGGGGGGGGGGGGGGGGGGGGGGGATCGGCAGTACACACTAACAGGAGGCTGAGGGGATCATGCTACCAGCAGAGGTGGTCGGGTTACCTACACACACATAATGGGCTGGAATGAAATCCAACTGGGGGGAGACCTGCCATGCCCAATAGGCAGCCCAGAGTGTCACAACAGAGGGGCTTGAAGACTATGAGGGATAGTGTGAGGGGGGTGTCTTCAATCACTGAGGAATCATGGCCCCCAAGTTACCTCTTCCACGCATGCAATCTTCCCCTGATGGACAACAAGTCCCAAGTCTCGCTTGGCTCTCGTGCAGCACAGAGACGTTCTGTGCATGTGCGGGTTCAAGTGTTGAGGCCCTCCAAACCACTTCTTTTCCATTTCTGGGAAACCGCCGACCCCCTGCTTTTGTATTATCCTTCTCAAGCCCTCAGCCCGACCAATTTCCCTGTTTTTTTTTCTTCCTGATATAATCAAGAATTGTCTGAACCATCCAGTGACCACATAAACCTCACTTAAAAACATGCCTCATGACCAGCCTTTGGTCCAAGGTGCCGTTCTTTCCCTCGCCTGACAGAAAGCTGTGCTGAGATTTCCTGGCCCAATTGCCGACGTGCCGACTGGCAACCGGCCACAGAGGGACTCCTGAAACCATGGAGAGGAATATCGGAGACACCGGCGGCGATGGTGGCGTTCGGCTTGTGCCGTCTTGCTCGAAAGCAACGGGAGACTCCTAGACTTCCTTAACAGTGCTGCGTGGCTTCAAATGGTTGAATGTGCAACTCTAGAGGATTCACTTAGTTACGTAATTGACCCTAATTCTTCGAAACGCGACGCAGAGTGCAAAAACAAATCATACATCTTGTCGCTTTGTAAGGTGACTTCCGGACACCTGTGGCTCATGATTCAGAGGAAGGGAGCACAGACACACGTCTCACTCACCTGCATCTGGGTTGTCTGGGTTCTTGTCTGGATGACATGTCAGGGCTTTCTGTCGATAAGCTTTCTTGATCTATGGGAGAGCGGAACAGAAGGTTACGTAGCATGGAAGATATTGACAAGGACAAAAAGAAAACAAGTCATAAAGGCGCATAGCTCTGCTCAAGCAAAAGGGTACATTCTTACTCTCACCAGCAATCGTTTAGTCCCGCCTCTTCCTTACCCCACAAAGACAAAGTGCGACAACATAAATGGACGACCGCAATGACGTAAGAGCTGGAGCCAGACATGAGTGAACTCGGGAAATGAAATGTGAAAAGTGCTTGACAATTACAGGTTGTATTGTTTGGATTAAATCAACACCTGAGCTGACCCTCTGCTTTCTGTCCATTTGACATGTTGTTAGTGGCGTCTTAACGACCACGGCAGACAATACGTGGGGAATTAACCACGTGAGATTCTCCTATCCTTGGGCTCATCGCCAGGTTGCAGGATAAATATGGTCTGAGTAACCGTCTGGTATTTGTCTTAATCTTCATTCTAGGAAAGTGCAAAAAGAGAAACTAATATGACAGAGTAGGCGCAATTAACGTCTTAGACTGGGAGCAAGAATAGTTTGGATGAATGGAAAAAACTAAACAATACTTGTGTGTTTAATTGTAATGTAATTACATATAAGGTTTTAGTTGACAACGGGTCACTGCTTAGAATGTTAGACATCCATTTGTCCTTCCAGGGACTGTTAATGACAAGATGGTTTCCATTAGATCTCTGCTCCCCTGAAGAAAAAGGGAAAGTCGGAAAGCTTATTGAGGAAACCAGAGGGGGCTGCAGAGAACGGCGATCAAGCCAACCTCAAAAACGCACAGTAAAATATTTATGCATTGCATGCTATGGATTTGGCTCGTACGTCCCCCCCCCCCCCCCCCCCCCCCATATGTCCAAGGATCAGACTTTAAACACATGCCGCACAAACTGACATATTAACTTTCTCAACAGTCTTAATCAGAAATGCCAGCGTTCTGCACTTTTTCGTATATGCCCCCTGAGTACAAATCATTCTCCTGCCAGTATGCTACGGGCAACCAAATGTGGGGGCGTCCCCTTTCAAACCTGGAAAACGTTTGCATAGGAAGCTTTGTCTGTGTACGTTGTTTTGCACAACTTTATCCCAAGAATGTACGCCAAAAAAAACCAAACGGCCGATTTTACAGCGGAAAAACTGCAGCGCGGTGTAATCCATCAGTGTCCGAGCCTTTTTGACAGCCAACCCAACAAGTCTTCGTGACAGTCGAGCCCCAGACCCATTAGGGCCAGAAGCCCATGGTCTGAGGTACAGGAACACAGCCTTCATATGATCATGTAAATGCTTTCAAGCCACCAACCCCTGGAGAGTACCCTGGCTAAGACAGCTCTTAGATGTCACAAGTCCTGTCTTCTGTCACCACAATATCATTTTTCTCACTAGGTTTTCCCGTTATAAATGAGAACTTGGTTCGCTGAGAGATCTTCGCGAGATGAGACATCATGAAATTGTATTCACTCTTGCGCTTTGAGGCCTCGTTCACACGGAGACGAGGATTCTCTTTTTTTTATTCGTTCTGAAATTTTTTTTTGCGTCCACGCGGCATATAGAAGAACGACTGAGAATGCTGTAGTATAGCCTCCAGGCCTGAGTGGCGCTGTAACACTGTCAGAGAAAAGACAGAGATGAAGACACGGAGCATGCGCACTAAACAAACACATCTGTGCACCTACACACTGATCAAATAGAAAGAAACTGTTGAAGTTCTGATCCAATTTGACAAAAAGTTCTGGTTAAACAAAAAAGGGGTTCAGCCAAGAGACACATGACTACTTTCAATTGTTTACACTTTGAATGTGTACAGGCAGTGATGGAAGAGTTACATTGGTACCTAGTTACACCACTTAGGGTTATTACCACAGCGTATTATTTTTTGTGAATCTGTATGAACTAGGTAACTCCAAACACTGCTATATAAAGATATGCAAACACTTCAAACCACAAAGGAAAATCTTTGGTTGCAAAAAATGTCCTTCTCGAATGGACATAGCCTCAATCATGTTCACATTTGAATTGACAATACAGCACCATATTCACAGGGGTGAAATTGACAGCTAGCTCCCTCTAGTGGATACATGTTGAAGATGTAGTAAGAGAGGGGAATGTCCTCGCAGTGTCAAACTTAACAGAAACGGCAAGTTGATCGAACAGATGGTGAAGATTTAATCAGCCATTTTTTTTTTTAACTGAATGCAATGGAATTGTTTTTCTTTAAAGGTTTTTTCCTACTATGTCACCGAGCTGTCGGTTCCATTCCTTTTTGTCTTCAATGTCTCTTTAGTTACAATGATGAAATTAAAAACGAATGCGCATTAATGCTTGCACAAGCAAATTTCAGAGGTGTGTGAACTGTTTATACAACACCCAAAATCACTTCAGGGGCGGACGGGCAGAAAAATACAAAATCAGTGTAAAACAGAGTATCACAGCGCACAGCTGTGAAGTTCATCAGATGTAACTGGGAAATAAAAGAACTGCTGTGCTCTTTCAGGGCAACACTCAAGTGTCCTGAACTCACACTCCCACCACTTCTCACGTTGTTCATCACTTGCAACCAAGTGATGGGATAAACATGTCACTGCATCTGCTTTAAACCGCAGATGCTGAACCGTGCCAGGTCATATGTCTGGCCAGCTCTTAAGCTTGACAAGAACAACCTGTCAACGCCAGCTCCGTGGCCATGTTGCACTTCATCATATTTGTCTCTCCGAGTTCAGTGAAAGCTGTGATGAGCATTCCCATGCCATCTCTTTATTTCACTTATTTTTTCATCCTTTTCTCTCTTTCTGCTTCACTCCCCCAACATCAACCATGGTGTCTTGTCTAAACTGCTCTTCCAGTGCAATTTGGTTAAATAATACATGATTCCTCCCATCAATGCCGTAACACGCAAGCCTTAATTGATGCTGGAAGACCCTGAAGCCCTTTGGTCCTACAAACAAGCAGACAGAGCGGGCCAACTTTTGAGGAGGTGAGCACATTTGTGGATAGGAGTTCTCAGATCAAGTGGCATCTTTTTGCAGCACTAATCCAGAGAGGCAACTACCTCAGTGCAGTTCACCATGACCTTTCAGAACTGGTTTTGGATGAGGAGAGATGAGGGGAAAGCCATGGAACAGTCTTTGGCTACAGTTAATTGGCGCCTCTTCTCCTAAAAGAAGACAAAACTCGTCTGTCTTTTCTTCTCTTGCATATAAAACCCTTTGTCACATACCATTTTTCTCTTCTCATAGTTACTATTTATTATCTTAGTTATTTCACACCATTCGGTTTGCAGGAGGAAACCAAAAAATACGGAACAATTCCCATAATATCTGCAGTCAAACAAAAAAAAACCTAAAAGTTAGTAACTGCCAGAAACAGAGCCTCTGTCGCCCTGATTGCTGCCTGGCTTAATAATCGTGCCTGCATTTTGCCCTTATTAAACTTGTCTTTGGTGCCAATTATAGTTGACAAACGTAATGGCCCAAAAATAGCAGCAGGCATGGAGGACTCAAATATATACACTGATATATCAACTTGTCTTTGGTTGTTATCTTCACCCAGATAAACCTACATCACTAATTCAAAGACGGTTCATGCTAGAAAAAGAAAGAGTGAGTGAAAAAGTGATTTCAGTTTTTAGCTTTGGCACTTTTAAAAGCTGTTTCGAAATGAATTGTACACTGATGCACTTGGATGCATTCTGCTCCTTCATTCCTGTAGAATCAAATTTGTTCAGTGGCATTCATTCTCAGTATTTGATTTAGGTTCTACCTGACTCGGACCATTTAACGGTGATAATCAGCTTCCCCCATGTCCCTACAAGCTTGCTACTATACAGATGAGCACTCAGTATTGGCTGACATACACATTCAAGGCATTTCCTGACGTCATCAAAACAAATCACATTACCTCTCCACGTGCATAGGTAATGTCCACTATTTAATTGAAATATGAGAATATAATTGAAGTGGTAGTCTCAAAATCAAAGTCATTTTGAATAATTTATGAAAAAAAAACATGATGTGTTAAAACATGAAAACATTTCAATTGTTCCTTGCCTTACATCGCTTAATAAAGTGAGACTCCAGAGTCAGAATTCAGACATTACTTTCATGTGAATGCTGACTCAGCACTCTCACTTAATATTCTCCAGGAATGATCAATGCTTTCTTTACTGAGAATGTGTCTGCTGAACGAATTTTGATGTAGAGATTTGCAACAAAGGCCTTTCACTGAC
>JAFBJT010094082.1:0-12977 GCA_016785325.1 Chascanopsetta lugubris
TAATATCAATTGAAGTGAAACAATAAAGTTGCAAGTTTTGAAACATTTTGCATTAGAATTGTGCTGCAGAGGATGTATCCTCTCATGGTGTTTGTTCCACATCTTTGCTGCATGATTACAGAAATACACCTTGTGGTGTACAGCACCGAGGAGCTGTACGTGACCACGCTCTGTTTGTGGTTTCTCTTTTCCTGATGGGAAGGTTTCCTCGTGGGAGATTTCACAGCTGCCTTAAAAAGTGACATGTCCTTCCTTTTTGTCGTCTTCACGCTTTCTGAATACGACTGTCTTGTCTCCTGTTCTTTACACCTTGAATAAGTGGTTCTACTATTTCCTCGTCTCTCTCCCTGTCCGGACTGAGGCTTGACACTAATAACAACAGACTAGTTATCCAAGGGCTCCGATATGAAATTGCACCTTGACAATGAGGCATTTATAGGTGAGGGAACAGTGCGACAGAGCAGTGTCGACACCTCTATCACGGTTTAGCACAGCGCCATAAACACAACAGACTGCTCCACACACCTAGCGAACGCCCTCCGCCATATGCAGGAGCTGCATCCAAACGACAGATGCGGGTCGACAGCCGAGCATATGCACAACAACTACTGCATTAATGATGTATAATTATTGCTGTGATGGTAAACACGGTGAAATTGTGGTGATCATCGGCATGAATCACGGCGACACGGATCAAAATCAATTATACATGCATAAAAAGCTTTACCTGATGCTTTCCCCTCAGAGTGACAGAGAGGATGTTTGGAGGTAAGTGCCGGCGCCATCTATCTTTGTCGCTCTCTGCTCCTCCAGCCTGGTGACAGCTGGCGGCGGTTAACTGCTTCCCTCACAATTTGGTCAGATACTAGAGCTCCTCATTCTGTATTTGATGGAAACACCCATTTTCAGTATTACTGACTTCGCAACATGTTCTGACTCTTTCAGCTTCTCACTCTGAGTGGGGGAATTATTCTGCTGAATTCAAACCAATTTCCACCTTCTAAAAACCCAGACCCACAGAGGCTTAGAAAGACTCCATCTGAATGCGCCATAATGTGAGGCTTTCACAAATATAAGGGTAAATAGATCTGGCTTTGGCATCAACATAATTTGTGTTTCATTTTCTTCTTGTCAGTAGGAGTAGAGGAGAGAGAAAAAAAAATAAAAAACTTTGCCTACACTTTCTTTTTTTCCGTTCGGTGATTTGGTAACATGTCAACCTTGGATAAAATATTATGTGCCATTATGCTTGTTTAGCTGAACATTAATAGAAATTTGATATGGACGACATGTTGAAGGCACTGTGTGGACTATTTACATATCTTTTTGGCAGAAATGGGAAATCAAATAACTAGACTGATGTATTTTTTGAATGTACAATCACCTGAATGTCCTCACCGATTACATTTATATCAGGGGCAGGTCCTCTCTATAGAAGCCACCCGATTGAACCACCATAATATATCAAACTACCTTTTACATTTGAATATTAAAGCTCTCATAGGTTCTTCCACATCATTTGAAAAGGAGATTAAATGGTGTTCTGTGACTACATGGAACTCAACACTAAATAGTACAAGAGTTACCATGCCAATTTTATCCATACAGTCACTAAATGTCATGTGGGTCACACACACATACACACACATATACTTTTTTTTACCGGATCCCACAATCTAATCTCAAGTATTTAAGGTAACTAATAGCATCAGAATAGGTTGATGCTTCACTTAGATGGATTTGTGTTTTTATTGAAGTTGCACAATGTTGATTGAAGTTCACCAAGAGAGAGAACCCACTCCTCATGTAAATATTCATTAATGGGCCCATTTAAGGGTATTGGAGAACAATAACAGATTTTATTGATTGTAAATTCCTGAAAATGTCAGTATGTAATTGTTTTGTAATATTTGTAGAAGTGACAAAAACGACAAAAAAAGTTTGATCCTCCTCTGCTAATCAATAATAGCTTTGTGCATTGTCTTCTTACAAAACAGCGTTTGAGTGACGTCTTTGCTTCCCACAAAAGAATGCAAGCATTTGACAAACAGTTTAGAGAGAAGCAGCAGGGAGACACTCTGAGTCTGTTTCCGACAAAGTAGAAAACAATCTAAAAAATGTCAAACATGAACAAATAACCTTGAGTTAAAATGTCCGGTAGCATTAATAAATCAGTTGGTTGTGTTACTCAGTGATCTGGAGGAAATACGGCAAACTGCCTGTTGTCCTTTGAAGCCTCTCACGTCCCGGAGCTCACTCCATGGAGCGAACGCCCGAGGTTGGCTCTTGTTTAATCTCGTCTTCTATCGTTCCCCCTTCTTCTTCTCCTGCTTTTGTTCCTCCGTCAGAGGGATTCGTTTCCTCTTGCGAGGTTCATTTGTTTTTGTCAATTTGGCTCTTTCACCGTCTGTCATTTCCATCACTGGGGATAGATTCCACGAGGGCGCTATTCCCTTCCTTGTCTGGGTTACGCAATGGTGATGTGGCTCTTTTCTGCAATACATTGAGTCATCATTTCAGGAATAAAAAAAAGAAAGATCCTTATGTGGCTAAAGCAAAGTTTATAGGGGTGCTGAACTTAATTACACATAAAGATGCAATGTGTACGATTTTGGTTATTTTGTCACTTCTGAAAAGAATGCAAAAACAATTACATACAGACGTGTTCATGAATTTATAATCACCTAAATGTCATTTTTCCCCCAATACCCTTAAATGTGCCATCATATTTATTCACATGAGGAGGGGGGTCCTCTCTATGGCGGCTGCCTCTAGGTTCTCCTGTATGCTCCGAAGGGTATGGGTGAGGTGATGGATACAACATGCAACTTCACCTCTAGATGTTACCAAAGCTTACACATGGCACCTTTAAATGTCTATTCATCCACCTTTTGCCATCTGTGTGGGGTTAGGTCTCTATCTGATCTTTGATTCAGCAGTTGGTGTTTTCTCTTGATGTAATTATAAATGCATTCTGAATACTTCATCACAAGACTCATTAGTCAGTAACAAGGAAGGGAAAACACAAACCCCTTTGAAATGCAATGCAATGTAAGAGATGGCTGTCATGGAATCAGAATGTTGAGATTCAAACACATGGCGCAAACAGCAGCTCCACCACCAACACTTCAACTGGAGAAACCTCGAATGGAAAGAGCGATGGCGGAAGCGACAGCCCAACGTGTGACAAAGCAATCAACATTTTTAACAAGCTGCTGATGTTGTTCCGCTCTCTCATTGAACAAATCAAAAATTCCAACATCTGCCTCGGCAAAGTGCACATGTCGGGTGTTGTAAGGGGTCTTTTTCCGGCAGTGATCTCAGCGAGCAGGAGGGAAGAGAACAGAGGAGGACTGGGGAAAAAGCCACGGGAGGTCCCGTCCCTCCCCTACCGAGAATGCTATGAACTTGTCTGGGAGACGGAGATGCAAGTCCCTGGGCTGATCCAATATTTAATATTCTGGTTGTACCAGCTGTAGACACAAACAATGTATAATGGATCAAATATCTCTGCTAAACAGCTCTCTCCTAAGCTTCATCTTGAAGGAGCACGATACATGTTCCCTTTCAAGCGCCTCCTTAATTGCACGTTCACGTTGTCGTGGCGATCGGGCCAGTCGAAGGTCTCGGTTATCACTTTGTCGCGCAAGTGTGTTGGAACGTCCATGCGCGTCTGACAACGTACACATCTCCTCTTCCAAACCCACTTTTGCCTGAAGTGTGCACACCTCTTCAAAGGCACAAGGAACTTGTTTTGAACCACACGCAGGTTTGCTTTCCTATCCTTTGTTCTTCTAATCATCCCATGGGCACGCACCGTCCATAACAAAGGCTGGAGCAGCACGCAACACGATCTTGTGAGAAAACAGGAAAGTAGATATCCCCATTGTGCATAATTTAGAAGTGCTCCCATTTCTATTCAGCAGTCATCAGAGGGAATGCGCCTGCCAGGAGAGAGAAGAAGAAGAGGGCGTGGATCACAGAATATTTCTTATACATCTTTGCCGTATCTTTGCTTGATAGATAAACCAATTCTGGTGGTACGTTCGCTCAGCCAGCGCCTCAAGCTTCATGTCATCATCAGTTACTAGAATCCCGAAGCTGCCGGGCAGAAGTCGGGATGGTGCAAGATTTAACCGGGAGAGAGGAAAACACATCAAGTGATTTCATAGTGCAGAGGCAGACTCTTCTCGGCGAGATCCTTGCAGATTCATTAGGCATGTTGTGGTGTTTTTAGGAGGCTGCTGAGCTTCTGATAAGGTTGTTGTAACACATTTCCATGTGTGTGTGCTTGTGTGTGTGTGTGTGTGTGTGTGTGTGTGTGTGTGTGTGTGTGTGTGTGTGTGTGTGTGTGTGTGTGTGTGTGTGTGTGTTTGTTTGAGGGAGTGAGAGAGAGAGAGATTAAGAATGAGAAAGGGAGTCAGTGCTGGTGCAGTTGAGAGATATTGAGTCAGACTTGGCTTACCTGTGGCAGATTGCTGCACATTGACTTACTGGGAGGGTAAATCAGCGACATATACCCGCCAAGCCAGACACCACCTGCACAGATTATGATGATAAACGGTCTTTATAGTCTCAGAAACGCTTTTGTTTTTTTTTAAACGAGCCCTTCTAAAAGTCAAGCATTCCTTAAGGGGGTGAAACGCGGGATTTTGCCTCTCCCCCGCACCCTCCTGAAACGTCATTATCTCCTGATTGGCTGATCGGTAGGTGATCCCAGATTGGCTGTAAATGTAGGCTAGTCCCGCCTTCTAAACAAGCAAGTTTCACCCTCACAGGCGGCTCTCAGCCGATATCGTTCACTGCAAAACATAAACAATGCAAGGAGAAGTAACTGAGTTTCAAAAGTGAACATAAGAGTACGTCCATGTATGTTGGAGCCGGAATGGCCTTTGAAACGTACAATCACACTGAAATGATTACAGATAGAGATATTAGACTGCTTAGTTCAAAGTCCCACTGAGCTATGCATGTTAGCCTGGGCTAGCCAGGCATATGTGCTTTGTACCAGCGGGCCAGTTCTAACAGACATTTGATATTATCTCGCGGGTCAGACATAATTACACTGCGGGACAGATCTGGCCCGCAGGCCTAATTTGCCTTTGTTAGGTACACCTGTTTAGTTGTTCGTTAGAGTCAGCCAATCACATGGCAGCAGCATAATACATTCAGGCTTGTAGTCATGGAAGATTCAAATTTAAAAAATAAACAAAATAAAAAAATAAAAAAGAGTCAAAATGTGTAAGAAACGTGATTTGCTTTGACTTTGAATGGTTGGAGGTGACATATGGGCAAGTGTGTATTTCATATGAGATACTGGGATTTTGACTCACCACCAGAGCAGTCCAAAAACAGAAGACATTCAGTGAGCAGTGGCTCCGTGGAGAAAAATGGATTTTTGAAGTGAGTGGCAACACCCAGTTATTACTACCAAGGTGTGTAGGAGACCATCTTTGAACCTTGTCAAGTCTTGAAATAGATGAACTACAGCAGCAAAGGACTTCTCACCAACTACATAATGTATCTAATGAAGTGGCCAGTGAGTGCACATATCTATTTATATGGAGACCTGCATGTGAGGCATATACACATACCTCTATAGGCTTGTGTTAACTAAGCTCCACAGCTTCCTGACGCAGCTCCTCTGTTCTTTGTTCTCACACTGTGACCTTCAAAAAAAAAAAGTAAACTCAAAATGCAATCAATGGGACAAAAATAGCACAAGAACAATTTTTAAGGACTTTAACTATCTATTTGCTTTCGGGATCATCTATAAAAGCCCAGACTGAAGAAATGCCTGAAAACAAAAAGATGACATGTTTTTTGTAAAAAAATAGTTTTTAATGTAATTGTTGTGCAAAAATAAAAGCAGAGCTGCATTATATGTGTATTCTGTTGTTGTGGTGGGTGTCGCAGTTGTGCTGCCGGAGCTCTTATTCTATCCTCACCTTAATTTAAATGTCAGTGGTGTTTGTTTGTCATGGCAGCTGATTCATCTCTGTTCCAGCTTCTTGATTGAATTTAAACTAAGTAAAATATCTACAACACAAACCCTGTTTCTGTTTCTCTCTCTCTCTCTCTCTCTCTCTCTCTCTCTCTCTCTCTCGCACAGAGATGTAACACAGCAGCCTCCGTTGTGATGAATAAGAGCAATTTGATTTTGAGAATTGACATCTCACAGTATTTATTCTACTCATTTTGAGATGGAGGCAGTGGAGGCAGAAACAGCGGCGGAAACAAAGTCTGCAGCCAGAACTCGCCTTTGCAAGGGGACGTCAATGCGATGCCTCACTTTCAATTGATCTCTCAAAGTCAAGGCCCTGCCGTTTTAGGTTGTAAATAGTGACAGGATTCTAATAAACAATCTGCCACGCTTCACCCCGTGTTAACAACCAACTTTCATCTGGTGTCAATCTTAATACAAAACTCCAATTATCTCAGTCTTTACTGGAGTGGAAAGAATTGGCTCCTCCATCCTCACTGGATAAGTAGAGCAACACCAATCTACATCCACGCTGAGCTGAAGTCGTTCAGCTGCTCTATACCACCTCCACTCAGTCGGGCTCTTTTGTGCAGGCATATGCTCGGCTTCATGTGAAATATAATAAATGTTACTCTATGCAGAATTTGTTGGTTAGTGTTTGTTTAGGGGGCTCTCCGCCCGCTGCCCACCAGCATCATATGGTTTGTGTGCGACATGCAGAGCAAGCTACGCAATTGTTTATATTTGTTTTAGATATTAAGATTCTAATTGAGCTAAGCACCTGTCAAAATGTCCACTACACAGCAAAACAATAAGAAAGTCAAAATATACAGATGGGCAGCAGCATCTTTGCAGACAGACACACGCCCATACACTTCCAGTTGCTCATTAAAGATGATTGAAACAAATGTATGTCATTTACACTGTTTCTAAAAACCTTCCACAAAATCCTAACAATATCATGGAAACTATACCAACACTGTTAAAGAGAGAATCATGAGAGCTACATAATTTATGTTAAATAAAGTTATTGTTGTTGTTGTTGGAGGCATTGGCACCAATAATTTTGGACATCCAAACCCAAATGCATCATTTTAACTGTGGGATTGGATCCGTGAGATCATACGTGTGAAGCCTGAGGCTGCATTCACAGAAAGCTTCAAACTTAGCCTTAAAAATGAAGTTACAGAAATTCCAGAATGGAATCCAAGGTTGGGAGTGAAATCTGCAGCCAGAAAGTGACAGAGAGACTTTAACTTAAGCAACGAGGTGTGGTTTATCTCGTTGCCACGGTGACACATTCCTCCAAAGCGATTTGAACAACAAAAAGCAAAACTTGAAACATCTTGATGCAGAGAGAAAAAAAATAAAAAGCAAATCGATGAACCTTGAGGAGAAGTTTACTCTGTATCAAGACACAGTGTAAAAACAGCCTCTTAAGTGTAATGAGCATCTCTGTTGAATACAGAATTTCAGAACACAGCCTTCACACAGTCACAACAGTGTGTTCACTTGCTGATAGTTTTTATTTATTTGATTTAAAATGGATTTCATCGGTTCATGTGGTTGCCGGCCAGTCTTTATAACTCGCTGAATTACTTGGCGTGTAATTCTGCCAAATAACAAGCAAAGAAGCAAGAAAATACAACTGGAGAGACGACCGTGTCTCGGTTTTAAGAACAGAGACGGACCCCAGTGTTAGAGCGCGGGCCAAGAGGCAGGTGTGGAAGGATACAGCTCAGCTGATTAATGCCTCACTACATCTTTTTCAAGGCGCACAACAAATATTCTGCTTTCAATAAATAACCTGTATGTAATTCCCTCATAGGAAAAGTGGCTTGTTGCCTAATCTTCAATTCACACCTGACCTTTCTCCTTTACTGGGAGATCAGTATCTGTGAATGTGCAAAATATTCATCTCATAACTTTGACACAGGATGTCTGGTGCTGATGCACTGTGGTGAAGTTTCCACTACAAAAAAGTGGATGTTACATATTCTAACATGACCGGTTTTCTTAGGAGATAAAGATGAGAAATATCCTCCTGTGGAAGAAAAGCAAATGTGGTGTCAGACTCTGCACTGTGAGCCAAGGACTCATGAGGATGAGATCATATCAGCTTTTTTCAAATTGTATTTGCTCAACCATACGTCATCTTTAATTTTGACGAAGAGGTTATTTCTGTCTCAACGGCCAAAGAGATCCTTCCAAGAGTTTCTCCCACCTTGATCATCATCATCCTAGAACTAAACTAGAGTCAATTAGTTAAAGAGATGATTTATCTTTCAATCTATCTCTTTCTTCTCTGATAAGGGATAAAGTAAACATGATGAAAATGGATAATGATCAATCAAAGGATGTCATTCACAGTTGGCATGAGAGGAAGCGCAGAACCAACTTTACATATAGAATATCTGTTTCCTGCAGAACAACGGCAAGTGACACCCATGGAATACTTGCACAAATGTTTGCCCACAGACCCAGATGCGCTGACATGCAAGTCAACGGACACATTTTTTATGGATATGTAACATCCTACAATTATTATTATTGTTGCTGCTGTTACTGTGCATCACCTTCACTTTGAAGGGGATTTTTCATGCATCTGAGTGCCATTCACACTCCCTAACAATACATATGCTAACTGACCATGGCGGGACGCAAGCACAACATCGACTACATGAAATATGGATTTTCTTATGTTGAGGACCAAAGAGAGCAAAAAATACGTCTGTACCATTAAACTGCACTTAGAATGGTCATTGATCAGGTGATGCATTTGATTTTTTTTTTTTTTTGTGCAAAGTAACCTTGAAAATCTGTAGATTCTATAAACGGAAGAATGGAATGTCCTCTCTTGATGATCTAAAACCCTTGCCCTGTCTATCCCCACAAAAGTGGCTAGTGAGAGGGAATACACTAATAAATAATGATTGTCCTCTAAAAGGAGATCATTATAAAGAAGAAGGTCCATGGATTCATGATTCATTTCAGCCATGGTCACATTCAGAACTGCATACAATGTGTTAATGGCATCAATACAAGGAATGCCATTTTTCCCTTTAGGTACAAGTGTATTCCAGGCGCGGACTATGAATGACTCTCTCAATTTAAGCATGTAAAGAGAGAATTGAAATGTCTCCAAGTAAAGGTTGCCAGGCTGCAAAAGAAGCCTCTCCTTGGGAGAAGCAATCAGACAAAAATCTGCTGCACTTCTCCGGCTCAGTCTAAATTAAAGGTAACATGAATTGCAATGAGCAGGCCAAGCTCGCTCGGCTCCAATACCATTGTAGGCTTGGCGTCGCGTTGAGGACAAAGGCTGTTCCCTAAATTAAATACCCTCGGAGAAATGTCTGGAGAGACAGATGCTTGCTCTGCCATGATCTTTAAAGAACATCTGTAAATGCCGAAGTGTTTTGTTTTGCTGACATAAACATATTTCCCCCCCAAAAGATATTAAAAAGTAATAAATGGTTGAAAAGCTGGAGAGCAGAGGAGTTGGAATACATCCACAAGCCTTTTTTTTGGGTTTCTGAGAGTTCAGATAAATCTTTTATTTTTCTGCTCTTGATGTGTGACCTTGCAGACTGAAAGGCAGAAAAATAAAGGAAAGCTACCACCATTGTCCCGCGTGTGGGAGTGTGAGGCTCTGGGCTGTTTTCTGGCTCCATCCCATTGCCATGGCTGTGGTGCAGCTGCCACCTGAGATATTCCACACATGACATTTATCCAGGGGAGGGCATTGACAGATGCTTCAAAGCAGCTTTGTGGCACGGCCAAGAAAGGCCCCTCGTCGCATTAGATAAGGCAGGAGATCATCATATTAACCCGGGTGCAGTGCTGCCATGTTAAAAAGCACATAGGTCCGGCCTGCACTCGCCTGCTTCACCTGCAGCAATATGCCTCGCGGCATGCGGCGCCTTGACAAGGAGGGAAGATGAATAAACAGCTTGACAAAATGCTCACTGCTACATGCGTTCATGTGTTTATGGGAAAACGTTGGCAGCCGTTGTCCCACGGGCGTGTGCGCTGGAGGCCGCCAGGATGTGGCTCCAAGGTGCGGATGAAGTGTAAACACTTGATGATGCATGTTGGCCTCGCAGCGGCAATGGCGCAGCTGCCTGCCACAGAATGTGGCTCCAGTCACCGGTATAAGGTGCTCGTGCTCTTGCAAAGACAAATAAATAAATAAATAAATAAATAAATAAATAAAGAGTATCTGTTTGCTTATCAACAGCTGATGGACGTACTGTGCCAGTATCCGTCTACTCCAAACAAACAACTCACCGCTCACATATAACTCACAAAAAGGGCACAATTTTGGAAGTGACTACATGGTCTTACCAACATGTCAACACATAACTTCCATCGAGTTCAACAAATTCTCAGTAAATATTCTAGTTTTTCCAGTCTATTGAAAAAAGGTTGCAAAATCTACTCCTCGGGCCACACTGGCTAAGTGCCACCTAGTGGACGGCATCTCATCCGCAGGTTGAATTGAATCAATAAAGTAAACAGCGCAACGCCCATGGTCAGACAAAGGTAATGATATAACGGTGATGATGATATTGCAACCATGGCTGAGATGTGCATGTAATCAATGGAAAATGATTATTGCTGGATGGAATTTATGTACTATATAATCCCATTGTCATGTTATAGGAGGAACATGGACTTAAATGACAAGAGGTGTCCCCCTATTGTTGACTGTGCGGTAACATATCATGCATCGCTACAGTGAGTCGATACACTTTTGAACTGAGCTCCACACGGAAACACTTTGTTCAGGTTTTTTTGTTCCTCAAACAGGAAATAAACCAAGCAATATGCCCACTATTGTTTTTTCCTCATGAATTGAATTACTATGATCCCCAGAATTATGTTTCAAATCCTACTGATCAATTAGGCTTATATTTACAAAACCACAGTGTCATCTCTCACACTTCCACCAACATATACACACACACACACACACACACACACACACACACACGATTAGCTCAACAACAAGAAGTATCTGATAATACACTGATATTATTATTGGAGACGTTTGAAGGACAAAATAAACACAAGTTAAACCACATTATACATTGCTGTCCCTTCCAGTAACAGATGCACAAACTCACAAAAAAAAAACAACTCTGTGTGAGAGTGTGTGTGGAGGTGTGCAAGACTAAAACTAATCAACCTTGTCTTTATTCCCTGGCATTGTCTGCATCCGCCCCGCAGACATTCTCCAACTAAGCGGCACAGAAGAGCCAACAACTCTCGAGCAACGCTCCAAACTGCTCCCCAGGCACAAAGCACCAGGCGGGTGGGCGAGTGTCGGCTGCTGATCAAGACGCAGAGTCAGGGCTCATCACAGGTTTCACTTCAGTGTTTACCAACAGCTCCAGCTGACCTTTACAGGCAACTGTCTCTATTGATCATGTGCGTGCGGCCTGTCGCGGCGTTAAAGCCCCAGTTTGTTCAGAGGTATTCGGTGTGCCAGCTCACATCTTCCCTCCCAGAATGTGCTGTGCCTGCGTGCGAGGGAAGATGCTGAGGCGACTGGAGCCAAAGGTCAGAATGACATTACTGCCGTTTCATGTTCAGCAGCAGAGGTGTGTTTAGTGGAATCCAAACACTCCACAAAGTTTGAAGTTAGAACATTGCTGCTGTATAAAACTGTTTGTCTCTTTTGTCATCCATTCATTCATCGATCTATTCGTCCATATACAACTTATCCTGTGTGTCACAGAGGGACGGGAACCAATCCCAGCGGAGAATGGGCGAGAGACCCTGGTGCCCAGCGAATCAAAGACCTCTTTGTTCACGTATCTGATATGAACAAACAGATCAGAAGTATATACTTACATAATATATATTTTTGTAAATACTTTTAGCCTTATATCCTGCAGTATGAAATAATTAGATGACCTCAGCATTCTACACAAACCGTGACAGAATCATGCCATCATTAATCTTTGCGTCTAGGAGGCAACTGGTTGAATACATTTCATAAATGACTTTGGCCTTTGAGCCTTGACCATCCACAATGAATATGTTAATGCATAAGTCTAAGTGAACATTTGGGGTGAAAATTAAAGCAGCTATCTCGAGACATGCATAAGAGCCTCATTCATGGGCATAAAGGGTTTTGTTAGGTCACCTTGACCTTTGACCTTCAAATTAATTAATTCCGCTGTCAGCGGTCGGTATTAATATATCCCATTCACAAGTGCACAAGATCATCATGAAGCTCACCATTTACTTTCACCCATCCACAATCTGTCTTATTCACCTTTGAGTGAAACCGTGCCTTTGTACCAATTTGCAGAAATTCCATGTGATGTCATCTTCAAAAGAAAGCGAAAAGACAGAGAAAACAAAAACACAGGATCTCCAGGCACCGATTATCGCCAGCACAGGGACAAAAAACCATGAGAAGTACTGCTACAGGCTTTTAGAGGAAAATCAACAACTTATATGTGCTTACAAATCACTTTTTCATGCCGATGAGTGGTTAAACCTGGGTTGCACTTTATATGAAAATGATGTCTCAGTGAAACACAATGTATAATCACTCCCAAGACAGTGGTCCTGAGTAGCAGAACCCGGCCTACTCTGATGCAACAGCAGCTACACGTATCACCTCAGAAGAGGAGGCCTTGGACAAATGATCACCATCCCCTGCATTACAGGCTCCATAGGTAACTCTCTCTCTCTCTCTCTCTCTTACACACACACACACACACACACACACACAAGTATGCACAAAACACTCACACATGCATGGATGCATCCTCACTCACACAGCCACGGTTGCTCCTGCTCTCTGGCATAGGAGGGAGGGAGCACCAGCAGCAGACAGTGAATTCAGGACCCTGGACAGCTCCACTGTGACCAGGAGACCACAGCATAGCATCTTTCACCAGGTAGAGACATTCATATCTCTCTCTCTCTCTCTCTCTCTCTCTCTCTCTCTCTCTCTCTCTCTCTCTCTCTCTCTCTC